>JABSMS010050586.1:0-22657 GCA_018902275.1 Aleiodes sp. PSUC_FEM 10030003
ATACTCATGACGAGAGTATCTTATACTTGTGGCAAGTATAAAAATTGACTTGACACCAGTTTTTCCAATATACTAGCTATAAGTATAATGTATACTCATCATTAGTATATTTTTTTTAGAGTGTACGCATATCTTTCACAAGGTTGAGTTCATTAAATTTGAAGTTGAAATAGAATTACATTGACATGGTTTTTTCCACATATTTCTCAGTATTAATCTTCACTAAAAACGGATGGAATTAATTATCATTTTTTTGAAGTAGAAGTAGAATCAATTACTGGAATTCGAAAATTAGATGCAAAAGAATAATTAACTATCTTTGGTAGAATAATGCGGGATGCACAACTGTAATCGTCTTGTATCATAATTCAAATACTTACCAATTCTCTCAATGTAAATTGGTCAACAGTCGTTAATTTATGAGTGAGAGAATGGAAAAGATAAATGAAAAAAGGAAAGGACGAAAGTTAAAATACTGAGAATTGGATGACGATAATGAAGAAAGAAAACGTGGAGTGGGGAAGTCTATGACGTCAAGAAGAATATAGTGGGTGTGTCTCGTAACTAATCCTCTCCACGTTGAAGAAGAACGAGAGAGACAGAACTGTAGAGTATGATAAGGAATGAAGAAGAGAGGAAACACTCAATCTGTTTTAGCAGCGTGTGGCACTGCCTCGTCACTCAATTATTATCGTTCCGGCTCACTCTTGACCCGAAGGTCTTCTAACAAGGAAAGCCCTCTACCTGCTACGGATAGTGTTTAGTGTCATTAACGCTTCCACGTGTTCTCTCTCTTCATTCAAGTTTATCCGCCTGATTATGAAGTTCCTCATTTGCAAGAAGTCTGTCGATATTTTTTTTATCTCAATTGAAACAAAAAATTATGATTCATCTTTTGAATTCTTTCTTAAAAAAACGGAGTCCCATCGAATTCCTAACGCATGTCGTCACGAGTCAGGTGTAAAAGGTAGAGGCGTTAGGAACATCTACATAATCATCGCTTTCGGCGAATAAAGAGAGAGGCACGAATAGAGAATAGAAAGAGAGAAGAGAAAATAAAGCGTGCCCTCGCAGTTGGTGGTCGTTGTGCCGACAGGCAGTCAAGAGTGTACGATGACGAATACAAAAGTCTACGCACTCATTGGCAGCAGATGAAAATCTCGTGACCGGAATGACTGGCATAACTCAGTCATGCTCGGAGGCATCGAGGAATTCCCACCATCTTTACTTCTCGTTTATCTCAACTTCAGCCCGTTCCCTCTTCCTTCTGTCACTCAATCTTCATACGATATCGCGTGATACTTGCCTCACCTACATTGTTGCATTATGAACTTGTATTTGTTGATGAAATATTTTATTAAGTCGTAAATTTTTAATTGGTCCGACGTAATAATTTTTTTCTTCCATCTACTTCAATTGAAAATCTCACATTTGTCAGTCTAGTTTGAGAAATATAATGATAACTTTTGATGCTTAAAAGAGATGTAGATAAATGATTTGAACCTCGAGAATGACAGCGGGAATTGAATTAAATTTTTCATGTATATAACAGTGAGAAGAGGCAGCTCATGGTAGAACGAAATGTGTTAGGTCATGAACATGAATATATGGAAAGAGAGGTGGAGAAGCAGAGATATATAAAGATAAAGATACAATGAAGGAATCGTTGAGTCGAGCCTTCAAGAGATTTATGAAAGGGGAATTTAATTGGCATGCGAGAATCGCTCTTGAAGCGCGTGACATGAAAAACGTATCCATCAGATACAGAGGAGGGGAGCTGAAGAACAAGGCATGAGAGAAGAGAAGAAAAGATGATGATGTATTTGGATTTGCGGGTCAAAAGTATGCAGAGAATGACGAAGTTAATGACAAAACATTACAAATTGATAGAGTGTTTCTTTTTTTTACCAGGAAGCCAATGAACTTCGATTTTATCTCTTTTCTTTTTCTCTCTTTCAAACTGTCGTTAATATTGAAGTAACCGTTCTCTTCTTTAACTTTTTTTGCAGATGGAACAGATTCTACTGAAATCTTTGGTGTGTTTCCTCGTTATCACAGTTGTGATGCAAATGGTTGCGGGAAGTTCTCTTGCATTTTTGCGTGCGCTTGCAGAGGAAGAAATTGAGGAAGAGCAGCAACAATCAGCGTTTGAGGAAGTGGAACAGTCAAACTCGATAGCTGACTATAGTATTAAATATCCACCGGCCACCAAAAAGGTATTTAAATGAACAAAAGAACGAATATGTATGAAAAATTGAGATTCATTCACTTGTGCGTCATTCATTCATTAACTTTTCCACAGTGATTTCTCATTACTGGCACGAATCGTTACCACGATTTCATTATAATTGCGTCATTACTGTATTTCTTTTCCCCCTTTATTTCATCTATTCAAATTGACACAAGAATTAATATGCATCTCTGAGAATTTAATGATTGTCTGTTTCTCTCGTTGCGATTTGGAGAAACAAAGAAAATTAGTTGAATGAATTTGAAGTAGTTCGTTTAAAGAAGCACTTCCACTGTATTTATGGATCGAATTCCCTCCTTCGTTCAATACATTACTAATATTTCATTCCAATTGGACTTTTTGCAGAGCAAAGAATGGGTCAAAGTTAAATTATCTGGAGCACCACACTCGCACGTTCTCTCGAAAGGGTAAATAGATGATTCGAAACATTAGTTGATAATGATAAATAAAGTTAAGAATTATTAATAAAGAGTAATTCATTCATACAGACAGTATTACGAGTTAACGTGTACAGCCGACGGTGGACCCCCGCCACAAATCTATTGGATACGTGGAGGAAATCTCCAGAGGCAGGTGAGTGTCTTCCTCAATGCGATAAAATTACTTAGAAGAATTAATCAATCCATTGAATATAAGATTACATGGTTTAATTTTTTTCAGATCGATGAACTTGAGAGAACGAGTCTTGCATATGACGGCGGAATGCTTGATTCTGGTGCTGCTAAGGTAGAATCGAAGTATGTAGTTGATTGTGCCTCTAAACAAGATGAAGGACCTATTCATTGTGTGGCGATTGCAGGAGAAAAAGTACAATGGGAATCAACGGTTATAATTGTTTCCGGTGAGTTTAAAAATCGATAAATAATTTGATTAGTGAATCACTGAACGAAATCCAATGGCGAATTTCGTTGAGATAAAATTTTTATTAAATTTTCCGCTGAAGGATAAATGTAATTAAATTATTCATTCAATACTTCAGATAATGCGAATGCAACAAGAGGTGGATCTTGTGGCTCAAGTCGATCACCAGTGATCACTCATCATGCCTCGACAGTGCTGGCACTTCAAGGTACAACAGTGATACTACCATGTGTAGCAATTGGAAAGCCAAGGCCATACATAACATGGGAAACATCAGAGGGCAATTTGATCACGAATCATCTCTTCAATCCACGTTATAAAGTACTTGCGACAGGTGATTTACTGATAGACGCTCTCGAGTGGAATGATATGAATGGTTACACGTGCATAGCAAGATCGAACCTCGGTGAAGACAGGGTTTCCACATTCATCTATCCTGTCCAAGTAATTAAATGATCCTATCGTAATGACATTGATCGATTTGAGATATTCATACTAATTGATAATTGTTTAATTCTCTTTCTTCAGCGCGATGAAAGACGTTAATAGTCCGAAGTGATGGACACTAGAAACGCTGAACCAATGGCCACTGAAAGTACTTGCAATCCACCTGTTCCTAGTTTTTAAGTAGCTGACTATTGTGCTGAGAAAATATTGATAAACCGTGCCGGCAACGAATTAATTCACGATAAAAAAAACAGCGGAATGACAGAAAAAAAGAGAGAAGAAAATCAAAGCATGACATAATTATCTAGTCACTAAGTGTTAGGTAAAAAAGCCCTTTTATTTGTTAAGGCCGGACCCGATAATATAGCCAGTAATTAAATTATTTCATTTTTCATTTTTTTAATTTTCCCTAGTTCTTAAAGAAAAAAATTGTCTCGCACAAAATTTACAGTCCGCTTTTGTATTTCGCATTACGCGTAGAAATATCGACCCAATTTTTTTTATTATATTATTTACTATTTTATTTTCGTTTATAATTGCGATCAAGGGGTATTTAAGTAATTAATATATTTACGATCGCTGGAAACATGTACTTACAAGTGAATAAATGTATTTTGTCATACCACATAATGTACACTTTATAATTAATTTTTTTTTGTTCATAAATCTGTTTTTCTTTATTGTTATATAACAATTAGCATGTTCATTCTATTGTGAGAAGCATTTTTCTTATGAATCAAATTAAAATTATTCTTTTTTTTTTACTTGACCGTCCACAATAGCTGGAGACTCTTGATCAATTGTCAATGTTTTTTCTTTTTCTCTATTCCATTCAAATTCTCATCCTTTACATTTATCACTAGAGTAATTATCATAATTATCATATGGTTTCTCAAATAAACTATACTCTTGGATTCTTGAGTTTTGAAAATTGAAGATGACACACTTAATTGAGTAATTTCTTATTAAATTTCCATTTCTAATTACAATATTCACACGATTATGTGTACAATACATATACTTTAATTTATTAATTTGATAATTCTTATGTCTCTGTTTTGTCACGAATTTTTACTTTTCTCTCATTTACTCATAATTATTACTGCAAATCACTCAATTTTCACAATAATTTATGCAACATAGAAAAAAAAAAAAGTTTTAAACTCAAGCTTCAGTAATTACACATACTGAAAATGAAACGTACAAAACTTTTATGACAAAGGTGCTCCTCTGTTACGTTTATTTATAAATAAAATAATTGTCTCTAAATTAAAAAATTTTCTGAAGGTCAGTCTCATCTATTCTTGTTCCAGATAATACCTTCTCAGATTGAAATATTGATTTACATGACTCACGTATTTTTTAAAAAATTCGTTTTTCCAATGAAAAATTAAAGAAAAAATTAAAGTTACAACTATTTACAAACAAAATGAAATACAATGTGTCATTATCTCACTTAAACTGAGTCGCTTGGTCAAGATTGTAATTTTTTCACCGACTGTTTCACCTTCCGATGATTCTCAGATTCACTTTCAATGCCATAAAGGTGATAACGATGCTTCATTTCAGTTGCAGCGGACTTTGGTAAAGAAAATGGGCAGAAGAACCAACATATGGGGAAAGGAAAAATCAATTAATGAGTTAAATTAAAAAGAAAATCAAAATAAATAGGTTTTTTCTCAAATAAAAGGTGAATTGAAGGTAAAAGGATTGAGAAGGATCCTGTTCTGTTCCTTCTTCTCGTGTTGTTAACTTTTTTGTTTTTAATTCATTACTGGACTCACCAGACGCGAGCGCACTCTTTTTGGCATATCCTCTTGCAGACCATAAATTTGATCACGTTTAACAACTAATTGTGAGCCATCCTCAAAAATCACCTAAAAAGAGACCAACAAAATTAAAATCTCGAAATATATGGAGTTCCACAAAATTGAAAGGAAAAGAAAAACAAAGACTTACAGTATACATATAACGGGGATTAGTCCCTTCAAAGTGTCCATCGTAAATTTGGCCATCAGTCCATTTAACATTAACTTCCGCACCAACTGTGGGTATCGTTCCCACTTTGTAGTTCTAAAAATCATAAAATATTCAATTTTACCTCTTAAATTTTCACAAAAATTCGAGAATCGAGATAATTGGTAAGAAATAAATACATACAGTAATATCTGCAGGATACAAATCATCACTGAAGCTGCAGTCATTGAAAGTCACCATATAGAAGAAATGAGTGTCGATTGATTCAACTGTGGCTTTATAATACCGTTTGTTTTTATGTTTAGCCCAAACGATGTCCCCTTGTCGAACTAATAAAGAGTTTTCCTTTCTATTTGGATGACCATTACAGGTAACCTGGAAAATAAAATTTTCCACATTACAACAAATTTCCACTCAGCTTTATAGCAACGATTTTGCAAAGGTGAGCATTATAAAAAAGAAATCTGAATGACAATGCATCTTCAAAGGAACATACCTGAAGTTCCTGGGAGTTGTAAGCAGGTATAATGAAGGTTGCACCTGTGACGAGACCACAGGACGGATGAAATAGTGCCCCGCAGAGGTGACAACCGAGACAAATACCAACGTCTTGTTCGCAGCAAGAGCAACGTTGTTTGGTCATGTCTGCCTTTATTGTAAGAACATTTATCGGATCCTTATTAACTGCATCTTTAAATGTAACACCGGGAATCAATAGAGCGCAGAGTATGTGTGCCCATCTGCCATCACTAGTGCGTTTTACAGCACCACCACGCATTGGGCATAAACAGCACATAACGTGGATCATGCCGGCTTTGCATTTGTCACAGGCCCAATTTGACAAATCAGTTGGTAATACCGTTATTCCATAGCAAGAAGCATGTACTGTGACATGACACTCACGACAACGTAATAATTTATCATTCTCTGGTTCAATATCTTGTTCTTTTGAGCTGGCAGCGAATATAGATGATGATACCCAAATTGGTGAATTCTCAGGTAATACAGTTGGCTTACAGTACTTCCAATCTGGTGGCATTTGGCGATGACTGTCGTATCTTGTTGACGCAAATGCCGTGCAAATAGCACAATTCGAAACTTGATTACTCCAGTAATCATTGAAACTCTTTAGTGTCTCCAAACTTGGTTTATTCGGGAAAATCATCGTTGATATATGACCAGGAATAATGTGACCAGAATTAGTCAAGTTTGGTGATGGAATTTTCTGAATTTCATGTTTATTCATTGGATAATTTTGTTCAATACTGAGCACTGGCGGTGGCAAATCAATCTCATCTTTATTGGCTGGTAATCTCATGTTTTCAGATTTATCTTTAGGCTTGTGCTTCGATATAACTGAATTCTTTGTTCTTGAATTTGAACTCTTTGGTGTCTCTGGAGGAGACAGTGAATATTTATCCAACGAATCACAGCTCAGTGAAGATTTAATTGTCTCTATACTATCGTCATTTGATGGTAATATAATTGGAATTAGTGGTTGTGTTGGTTGTAATTCTATTCTTTTAATTATTTCTAGAGGATCATTGTTCGGTGTAAGAGTTACAAATGTTATTTCCTCGTCCAGGGGAAGATTATCCACCTGTGTCGCAATGGAACACATCTTGGGTTCAGATATATTGAGTGAATTCTCCTCAGGACTGTGAATTTTCCGTGATAGTTTTGTTGGAATTTTCTTCCTTGGTGCTCTTTTTGTTACTAATTTTTGGGAAAATATACCTTGCTGTTGAGGATTTTGATAATGTGGTTGTGGAACTACAATTTCGATTCCATTGCTGTTACGTGGAGAAAGTTCAACAAGAGATTGTCCATAATTATCTGGTGGTAAATTATTCATTGATTCATTCAGTGATATTCTTGTACTACTATTTTGTCCCATTGAATAAGATCCAGCTAGATAACCACTCTCATCTGATTCCTGCACTGAATCCGGTACCAATCTAGTGAAGTGATTGCTGCCTGTATTATTAGTTAGAAGAGACGGTTGAAGAGGTTGCAACTCTGTTAAATTTTCATTAGCAAAATACATAGCACTACTGTTAGGCACTTGAAAAACTCGCTGCGACATGTATTTCAATCCATCATTAGAATGCTGATCATGATCTTTTAAAGAATCATTCATGATAATTCTGTCGTGTGTGAGTGTGAATGCTGGCTTGAACGAAGGTGGCTGTTGAAGAAGACTAAATAGGGTACTACTCTGTGTCTCTGGGTAAATTGAAGTATTTACTGAATTGAGCCTATCAACTTTATCAATCCAATCTTGTGATTCCATTGAATTTGAAGGTAATGATGGAGTTGAATTCTTTGATACAACTTGTGAGAACATTGATTTTTGCGGGAATATCATACCTGGGCCAGTGCTGATTGATTTTGTTTCAGGTAATATTCGTGGTGGTGTCTGCTTGAGGACCAAGAGACTGTCAGCAGCACTCAGAGTCTCTCTATCCTGTTTTATGTTGAATTCACATGGCCTAATCTCCGGTGTATCCTCTGGTTTTTTCAGTACACTGAGTCTCGGTGCTTTTATAATATCATTTCTATAGCTCATCATTGGTTTACCAATTAGAGTAGTTGTGAATGCATAAGGCTTAGTTTCAGTTGATGAGTCTGATGTAGACGGTGACATTAGTAGTGTATTGCTCAAATCATTGATATCCCTGGATTTATCTTGTTGCAAAAATAAAATTGAATTACTTTGTGATGTAGATGATGAGTTATTGTTAAGTGATGTTGATTTATCCAAGTGAAATAATTTACTAATGTTATTTTGACTGTCAGATGTGTTTAGTGTGTCTTCAGTGGGTTCTGATTTCTCAGGGCTACTACTTAATGTAATTTCACTAGTCTCAGATATAATACTGCTAGACAAGAAATTAATTTTAGATGAATTTTTCCTACTGCATGATTTATGAGATGATAGACTCGGCATTGCCATCAATTTCCTTTGTACATCAACATCTGATACATCAAGGGGCTGAGCTGAATTAAATATTGGTACTGGAGTACGATTTTTTGATTTCTTCATACGTTCATGTAGTTTTTTATGCTTCTTATGCTCTGAATGTTTGCAGTGCTTCTTCTTCTTTTTCGATGGCTTATCGGTTACCTCAGAAAATTCCGAAGCTGACGTCTCTTCTCCCTTCAGCACAGCATTATTTCTTTTAATCGCCTCGCACTCTAAAATTCCAGTTAAATTGTCCAAGTTTGTAATTTTAGGTAATACGAGACATGGCACTGAATTACCAATTATATCCATGTAATTAGGTTTAGTACCTGAGTTTGATGGGCTCGTGGAACGGGAAACCTCGGATGCTGTTCTTGATTTAACTGGTTTCTTTGTCTTAATACGCCTCGGCGCCTTGTCAATTGAATTTGCTTTTTTCTTTCTCTTACGATTTTTCTTACGGCTGTAGCCATCATCATAAATATTCGCCTCTTCAACCTCCAATTCACCAGCTTTCAGCCAAATATCCTCGAGTACTTCGAGTTGCTGCTCGTCGGGCTGATCCTCCTCTAGCTCCAAATCCTGAATAGCCTTCTTAACTTCTGGTGGGATATCGGCATGATTAACAAATTCATCAATATTTGAATCCGAATTAACACCGGACATTGATTTTTTCTTGTGAATCGTGTGCCTCTTATTTTTCGGAGCATTAACATAGCTCTGTGGCAATTCACCATTACTATTGCTGCACATTAGATCCATTTGTGAGGGCATTGGGGCTGCTGTCTGCCTTGGATCTTCAGGATGCGGACCAACATCCTCTCCCCTCAACCACAATTCGTATCTATCAGGTTGAAAGCGTTTAACAAATGTATCCATTGATATTTTAACCATATCTTTGCTGCATGTGCACTGTGTCGCTCTTTTTCCATATTCAACCCATCGTGGTGCAGCAAAATTTGTTGATTCAGCGCAATTAAAGCCATGATTGAATCCGGCGTGATAACCATATGGAAATGTTATCATAATTTCACCGGCTTCTTGTGTAATCTGTAAATTAAAATCATAAGTGATGAGCATTCGAATAAATACTAATTTCCGATTGAGAAATGATGCCAGTTTATTTTATAAATATTTACCTTGTTGTATGGTATAGAGTACTGTCGTAAAATTGGGGGTGAAATAAGTGACATTTTGTGTCTCAAGAATGCTTGACAACTTTGATAACTTCCAGGAAAAAAACCATTAGCAAGACGCTCCAATCTTCTTCCATGCTCCGGGGGAATGGCATACCACGTCTTCGGTGCACCAAAGTGCAGATAATTAATAGAATACAAATCCATATCCTCAGTGTGCCAAGCAAACGTTGTCTTCCACATACCGAAATACAGATACGCGGTATTAACACCGTCAATTGAAATGCCATAATCTTTGTTAACATAATCAAGAATCGTTCCTAATCGATTGATATTCCATTCCTTGACATCAGGATCAGTGAGTGAACCAGAAACATCAGCACCATAAATTGGAGCAACGTATGTAATATTTTTCCAATACTTTCTTTCTAAATCATCATAATCGAAGTGACGTGGTGTTGCATATCTTTCGGAATTAGCTAATTTTTCATACTCCTGTATGGTCATTGACTTTTTTTGTATATTGATTTGTTGATAAAGTCCTTGTTTACCAGTAACAACTTGACAAATTGGTGCCGGTATTGTAAGATCCATTTCTTGAACATTGTATCCACCTTTGCGGGGTACCCATTCAGCTGGTGGAATGACCTTAGCCAACCCGGCTTTGTGGGCCCCCTTGCTCTCCATATATTCAACATATTTCGGAAAATCTTTGAATTCTTCATAAGTAGGTCGAAACACCTGTATACGAGGTGTTCGCCCCGAACTACCGCTCACCATTATTATTTTTTTGTCTGAAAAACAATAAAACATTTCATTGGATTGTGTTTATACTTTTTTTTTACGAACCATATTTAATATTGTTTCTTCGAAAAATTGCTTACGTTTCTTAATCCAAGATTTAAAAAACAAATATTATTTGGAAAATATAATATTTTTATTACTCTATGTAATTATTACTGGGATTGAATCAGAAAAAAAATACAAACTAAAAAGAGCAGTAGAGTAACCCGGAGGAACGCACGATCCTATGTTTTCAGAACGAGGCGTGCGGCACGATGCATAAACAAAATGGATGATGCTTATTGACAGACCAAAGAAAAGTTCATAACACTATCGAATTATTTCTAATTATATTGTTAATAACATCGCCACATTATCAATTCATAATCCTCACTATTTACATAAATCACTGAATATTTTCACCCTGAATAACATCACACGTTAGTACAAAACATTGCGAAAAAAGTTAGTCGTTAAGCATCATCCTTTGACTAACTTTCATGACTAAATATTCTTAACGTATTTTCTGTGTAGCATTATGCTCTTTTATGTGACAAATTGTTCGAAAATACTTACAGTATTTAAATATTAATAACCAGTTACATTTTATTTGATGAAGCACGCACGATTGATGAATAAATTAATCACAATACGCATCTCCTTTCAACAATATCGCCCGTGTATACTGAGGATCTTAACTGAAGATGGCCCACACTCGGACACTTTCTCCCCTCTTGCCACACGTCCCCCTTCCCGATGATTTAGCTTTGTCCGCCACTGAGAGAGACCCGCTCCGGCACGTACACACACAATCTATACTGCGCATGCCTGTTATTCGCATACATGCAGTACTTATAATCCCCCCGTGATTCTCTCATGGTGTACCCCCCATGAATTCAGCCAATGGGACCCTTCGAATTGTCTATATAATTTTATACCTGGAATTTTGATATTTTCCCTTCAATGATGCTTTTGAAAAATAGATGCATCCTTATTGATTGTTCCTTGGAAATTTTTTTATCAATGTTTCTTCTTTTGCAGTACAGAAAAAATATAAACTGAGAATTACTCGATCGTTTTTTCATTCTCAATATTTTTTAAAAGTAAAAATGGAGAAAAAAAAATACATTAATCATTAACATTATAATCAAAAATTGAATCTTGTTTTTCAATTTTTTTTAATAATTAGAATTGTTATAAGATCCAAATAATTTATTGAAGTAATTGAAATGAAGAATCGTAATGGAAACTATGCTTTTTGAGCAAAAGTCTATTGAAGAATACCGATGAATTGAATTATTAGCTGTATTCATCGAGTCCACGAAATTTGAGAATAAACAATTATGTATTTCCTAGAAAATAAGAAGGGAACGTGCAATAAACCTCGTAGATTTCATACATTTCGCAGAATGCGTTGTCCTTAAGGCGAATCACATTGAAATCATTGAAGAGTACGAATATCGCACGTTGCAAACACGCATTAACGAAAACGATAAATATGTGTGTACGAGTGCTACTCAAAGAGCGGGCTTTGTGATAAATTGTTATTTCCAATTAAATAAATCTTATAAATCATTAGATAGCATTTATTTTTAAAGATCAAAATTGTTATAACATTAGGGAGAATTAAAACTTAAAAAAAACATGTCAGAAGACAAGAAGGTACATAATCTTAACCTAAAAATCGGCATTTTTCCTTCTTTTGTTCTCAGCAATTCTAGCATTGATAATAATGTATTAAATAATTTACTGATTTTTTAAGGAAACGAAGGGTGAATCAGAACACATCAATCTGAAAGTACTTGGTCAAGACAGTGCTGTAGTACAGTTTAAAATTAAAAAACACACACCTCTACGAAAACTGATGAGTGCTTATTGTGATCGTGAGGTGAGTTGTTTGTTTACATTTATGTGCAACATAAAAAAATAAATATTGTTTTGATTAATACGATTCTATTCAATTATGAAAGGGACTCGCAATAGCAGCAGTACGATTCCGGTTCGACGGACAACCAATTCATGAGACTGATACACCATCGAGTCTCGAAATGGAAGAAGGTGATACAATTGAAGTCTACCAACAGCAAACAGGCGGAACGTGTTGAGTGAACGCATCATCAATATCATAATATCATTTTATTTTTTCTCTTTCTTTAAGACTCAAAAAGTTTCTTCTCATTATTTTTTTATTAATTCTTTCTACTTCCTTTTTTTGAATGTAACAAATTTTAGCTGATAGTAACAGATTTTCAAAGACTTGGCAGACAAAAGAAATGACGTGTGAATGATTTTTGAGTGTTGAATGGATTTGTATCTCCATATGAACAAAGGAAAATGTTAAATAATTCACATTCTTCAAAAGATGTGAGAGACAATGAGGTTAAGACTCTCAAAAAAAATAATCCGCAGTAAATATAAAAGTTGATGTGTTGTCTGATTTGATTCATTATTCTGCAGTCTTTTGAATTTTCATAGGGATGCATTTTACTTTGACATTTTGTTTTGTTTTCTCTTCCTTTTCATGCATCCCTATGCATAGAGAGATGTCTTCTTTTTTTGTCACAAACTACATTTTGTTAAGTCAAAGAATATAATAATAAAAAAATAAATGATTAAATGCAAGAACAAACGAAAAAAAGAACAGAAAATGACAAAAAAAAAGAAACTTTGTATAGAAATATCTAAAGATAAATGTAACGGAAGAAGTTTCATGTAATAAACTCAGTTTTTTTTTATACACAACGATACTAATGATTAGATACCAATTGGGATTAACTATAATAAAATAGCTTTATTTCAACATGTTTCAGTTACAAAATGTCTTTACTGCTTTATCTCTTCATTTATATAATTGATTCCAAAATTACTTTTTCCATCATGCATCAATTAATTTAATTAATGATCATTTTTACCTAAGTGATATTCAGCAAGTAACTGATTCAATAGTGGTCTCACTTCATTCTTCATTTTTGAATGATTTTCCCCAAATGACATTTTAATTAATTGAGCAGCTTTAGTGACATACTCTAGTGCTAATTTACCTTTCTTTAGAAACGATAGTAATTTTGCTTGTACAAAGTGAACTTGTCCAGTCAACGGATGAATTTCTCCAAAGTAAAATCTAGGATACAAGATGAACGAAATTAATTATTTGTAATAAAAATTAAGAGATAGAAAGCCAAACATGCTGATACTTACAAGTATCTTCCAGTTAATTGAGAAGCATAAGTTTCTGCATCTTCCCATCGTTCCAAATCCATAGTAGCGACTAGTGCCATTTCCAGCATACGAACAACGAGAAGATTGTATGGATGTAGAACACCCTGTTGCTTCTTCAGGCACATTCTCGCTGAATCCAAATCTGTATTACTTGGTTGAGAAAAATATTCATATTTCCATCAATCGAGAAAAATTAAATTGCCTCCCGAGACAAAGGAATAAAAGGATACAGGCTGTGTGTGCCATCTGGTCCAAATGATAGTTGGAAAGTTCACTGATCTCATCGAATCGTTTTTCAAAGTCCTCGGGGAATTTTTCACCACACTTAACGCATTGTTTATCAGTCGGTGGACATGGATATGTGCAATTCTCATTGGGACAAGCTGCAGCAACTTCAATTGTTTCAGGTGTCGTACATCTCTCACAATCACAAAGGAAATAATAAGATTTTTCAAGTTGCGCACGTCTCGTACTTGTATCTCTCAGCAAGTCGATGTACGTAATGTGCACCTGGATAATTAGAGAATATAAATTTTGATGATTAAAAATAGAAATAGAGATAACGAGAAATGAAATTAAAGATGGCTAACTGTGAGGCTGACCTTGGACCAATCTAAAGATGGCAAGTCACAGAGTGTTCTTATAATGAGTGTAATACCTTCGAAAACAGCAGTGGCGTTTGGCTTACAACTATGATCAATAATTGACGGTCCCAAATAAATTCCAACACCCAAACTAGTCATATCACTATCAAGTATATTAAAAGAATTGACACTCATTCTTCCAAATATTCCCAACAATTCTTTAATATCCGGTATCATATCCTTCGGTAAAAATTCAACAAGTACCATACTCAATGATGTGAAGTGTTCCATTTTTTTCATATCCTCTTTTATATTTATAACATCTGTAGAATAACAGAATTTATTTTAAACTCCAGAAATTCAGTGATCTATTTTTAATTCTTTCTTCTCTCGTCATTAAAATGGTAAACACCTTACGTGACATCAAATTTTGGAAGACTCGATACTTCTTCGCTGCATAGTATCCACGTTCCTCATCTCCACCCTGGTTCAATTTAATTATTATTCTTGCCATCATTCTAGCAGCATCTGGAAGTACGCGGGGATAAATTCTTTTGATATTGGGACACTCGACTTTGTGAATAGACCATGCTTTTCTCTGGCAATTTCTTCCGCAGTAATATACATATTGACATCCAGAGCATCTGGAGATTTTACAGCTGAAAGAATTAGAATAATAATAGAGTAATTGCAAATAAATTGATAAATCAATATGAAGTACCTTTTGAAACATTGATCGCATCTCTCCTTCCGGTGCTGCTCACTCAAAACAAATGCAAAGGGCTCAGCAGTAAGGAGTGTCGTTCCCTTTTTAATTTCCTTCGTTAAACCATTTACTTCGATAGCACCATTTACTGCCATCTCGTTAGATCTCCACACGTAGGCTAACGAGCTCAGTCAACTTGCCAAAAGTAACACTCGGATCGTTTTTCTTTTTTTCTCTCTTTTTTAATCACCGGCCGGCGAGATTCCCAACTATTTTGGTCTACTACCGTTTACGTACCTTTCGTTCATTGTCATTGTGGGTATAATTATTATTCTATTCGAATTCACTGCACTGCACACACTCAGTTGTAGAAAATAAATAGAACACATACTAATTGACAATCCCAGTGTTGCCGAATTGGTGTGGCTCAATTTTCAACGAATAATAACATCAACGAGGAATTATAATGTCGAGGGATGATTCTTGAATGATTGAAATTACAGGTAAAAACTCGGCAGAAAAAGAATCTTGTTTGATGGAGTCAACTATGCAGGAATGACTGTGGTATGAGTGGCAACGTTTTTGACCAAATGAAAAAAAGTTTGACCGACCGGTGGCGCCCTCCTAAACATTGCTGTCATCAGCACTATTTTACTTCGTCATTAATCGTTTATCAATAAACAAACAAGTGCTATACTCTTAAACTTGATATACTGTAATGCTTGATAATTTTTCTTCCTGAAGAAAGAATGAATGGAGAAAAAATAAAAAGATGAAGGTCCCGCCGAGATTTGAACTCGGGTCGCTGGATTCAGAGTCCAGAGTGATAGACCGCTACACTACGGGACCGCGGATACTACGACTTGATTTTTTGCAGTACACCTAGATTCTTATCAAGCAGATATATATGTATAACTATGTCGATAAGCAATAGCTGATAAGTTAAACGTCAAAATAGTTGAATAGTGAGACGAAACGTTATGTCTCCCGATACTATTAATTATAATGCATATTAATTTTGAGTTCAATTATTGTTAAAGAATTTTTAAGCTGGTTTGATATTCTGAAATTTTACTGTAAAAGGTTCGAATAAATTATCGTTTTGAATCTAAAACGCTGTTTATCCTGGGGGTCGTCTATTTGGAGAATGATACTGTTTTCCTATTTAATAGTCTTTTTTATGTACACTTCATTCGGAATCTATCAAGCATGAAACTGATATTATCAGAGCCTTGAAGTTGAAAGGCTGGTTGTACAGTCATTCGTTCAAATTTTTTGTCTTTCAACCGGTTTCACTTTCAATTGGTTTACCCCGGAATTTTCTTGCCATACATCAATAACTATCGCTTTAACTAATAATCAAAGTAGATTAGAAAATAGCGATAATAACAAGATAAGAATACAGAACAATGTCCAGAAAATGACTTGTTTTTTCTTTCTATCCAATAAAACTAGCGAAACGGAATTTTCTAAAAATCACCGTTGCGTCATTTAGGTTGGGCGGGTTGAAAATTCAAATATTAAGCGGGAAGCGTCCGTGGCTGCTGAAGCGTCCAAGCTGTCGACTCGTCGGCGTCAGTACGAAGCGCGAGATGCAATTGTGAGGAGGGAATTGAGGTAAGGGAAGTAATATTACGCTGTGATTGGTTCTGTATGCGAACAGCGGAGGGGCATCGACCGGTTTGGTACGGGCTGGCATCGTACTGGCAGTTCCCCCCTTCAGTGCCACCAATACACAAGGGCCGAGGACTCGCTATCGCCGACCATTGGTCCTCAATTTGCCGACCAATCATTGGGAAAGTGCCCACGAAAATATCCAATGTAAGTCCACAAATTATCGAACACTTGCCAACGCTAAGCGCGGGCACCGTGATTCACCTTCAACGTTATAACATATTACAATTGTTATTTGTTTTGTTATTATTTGAGTGTTTTATAAACGCATTTGTGAGGCGTCCCCATGCCAATACGTAAAATGCCTTGTTAACGGCCATGTTTGTGGCACACAGGCGAAAGGCGATTATTTCTGTTACGAGCCGTTGTTTTTAACCAACACACGAGAATAATCGTGTATACTTTTAACATACATAAAGATTACGTGGATAATAATAAATATTGTTGGTTAAAAGTGTTATTAAATTGTTACAATGTGTGACTTTTGGTCTTGCTCAGTTGTTTTTAACAACTACGATAATGGATAATGTGCGTCTATGGGCTCAACACAGATCCACAGTCCCTTAAAGGTCTCGATGTTTCTCAATACTCAGAGTGTCTTTTGGGTAACGCAACCTCAATTTCCGTTAACCCAACATTCATCTAATAATCACAAAATGATACTATTTCACCTATTTAATAATAAGAGTATCGCGCTATTATTGAGGTGATGATACTATTTGTCGTCTTATAATTTTCAGAGGTTAGATTATACCATATTTCATCATTTTCATTTGCAGATAGTACAAAATAAATAAAAAATGGAGCAACTCGGTGAAGGTCAAACTGTTGTTGTGGGAGGTGCTGGTGGTACAGCACTTCAGGTTGTTCAGATGGGCCAGGGTGGCCAGGCTATGATGCTACCACAGACGATTCAGGTCGCAGCGCCAAATGGACAAATACAAATGATGACATCACTTGCTGGGGCAGGTCAGCAGATTGTTATCCAACAGCCACAAACACCACAGATTATACAAACCCCGGATGGACAAACTTATATTTATCAACCAGTTCAACTAGAGGGTCAAGTTCAGCAGACACAGCCAACAGGTGATTTTTTCATATCTGCTGTATGCGTAAGAATTTAATTGATTAAAATTAAACGGAAATTTTTCTAATATTCTTAATTCTTCTATCCTCAGTCATAAATGTAAATGGCACTCTCATGCAAATTGCTGGAACAACACAGGGCACAACGGCAACAACAGCAACGCCAGTCCAACCAATGTCAAGTCCAACAGCTGCAGCATCTCAGGCAGGAAATATTGTCATGGTGAATACGTTCAGAAAGTCTCTTTCACTCGCTTAGTCTGTGTACCATGATATACTGGCTAGTAGTGATCATAGAGCGACATTAATGACTAAATTCATCATTGGATTTTAGTTCACTCTTAAAGCATAGCAACTAACCATATTGCTTATGACAAAATTTTCTTTTGTTTCTTTTAAATGAAAATTAATGTTTTATTTACAATTGCAGATGGTTCCTGGAAACAGTGGACAAGCTCAATTTCAACGAGTAGCTTTACCGAATGCCGAATTTTTGGAGGAAGAACCTCTTTATGTTAATGCAAAACAATACAGAAGAATCTTGAAACGTAGACAGGCACGTGCCAAACTCGAAGCAGAAGGAAAAATACCTAAAGAGAGACCGGTATGTGGTTTTATTAGATGAGTGTCGTGTTTCCTATTTTCACGGATGTACTGAAAACGTTTGATGTTAAATAGCAATAATTATTTATTTATAGAAATATCTTCACGAGTCACGCCATCGCCATGCTATGAATAGAATTAGAGGAGAAGGTGGTAGATTTCACTCTGGACAGGTTAAAAAACGAAGGTAATTAATTAATTTTTATTATTATTGATGTTCATATTTTGTACGATGTTGAATATTAATGTAGCAGGACTAACCAAAACAACATGATAGCTCAGCATATTTCAACATCAACCAACACAAATACAATAAGAACTATATCATTACCCACGAGCCAGGGAAATGTTCAGCATCACAGTAACGACATGGGATCAACAATTATTATTGAGGTGAGTTTATGCAATAATAATAATTATAATTTATTGTTTATTTTGAATGCATGGGAATAATATTTATTTGAATTATTTCAACAGGGATCTGCTGGAGCTTCTTTACCTAATATGATTGGAGACAGTGGGATAGTGACTTCTGATGGTCGTTGAGGAATAAATAAATTATTTTTTATTAACAAATTGATTTGATAATGAGCGGCAAGCCCGTTGATTGCAAAGTTTTTGAGGACATTGTACATATGATAAAACTTGCGATTATTATCAGTTCCGTCGAATTTTTCTTGAAAAAAAACAAAGATTCTGTGGATTTTTCAGCGAATAGGCAGTTTGCGTTTGTCTTCGGGAATAATTTCTTATATTGTAGAAGCCTTCGATGAATTCGTTTTCCTGAGACTTTCTTTTAGGCAATTTTGGTTCACTGCATAAACATTTGATTTCTTATAAATATTCAGAGAAAATTCTTACCATGACTAATAATTAATTTGGTCTTTTCTAAATCTTGTAAACGTTGCAGAAAAGTTCAGTTTTTGTTGAATATTTCTTGTTCTCTTTTACGTCTCAAGACGACTAATGATTGGTAAAAAATATAATTATTTGCCGAAATATTGCTTTCAAACTTTCGTACTTATTTTTTGTAATTTGAATTGAGTGATGAAAAGTGTGGAAATTTGAAAGAAAAAGATCATTAACTAATTTTATTTAAAAAAACAAAGTAATGATTCGGCGGAATTAACAAAACAAAAAACAAATGAAATGTATCTTATTAGGTGAAAAGTAATGTAAATATGTGAATTGAAGGGTGGAGCCAAAAAATATACATATAAAACCTATATAAGAAAAAAAAATGAAGAAGATGAAATTATGTAGAATATTTGGGTAAAACGTTACGGTAATATTTGAGGCATAAAAACGAAATGTGTGAGTGAGATTGTGTTTTGTACTGATTCACGTGACGACTTATTAGAATATTTATTAGCGATGTCTAATTAAAAAATAATTGTCTCATTTTTTCACTGAATCTTTCTTCCGTAATTATTTTTATTCAATACTACAATTTCCACGTTAATAATTTATTAATTATAATTCAATTAATTTTGAAATCAGAAAATTTTTGATATATAACGGAACTGAGAATTTTCTAAAACATTTGTACAGTCGATGTGAGGACGATAGGTTCGTCCAATCGGCTCTATATCTCGTCTCAATTTTTCTCTAAATATTCTATCGCCAATTGCCCCAATAGACATTACATACTCCGAATTACCAGTTGTGACTTTGAGAATTTCCCTTTGTTTCATGTTTGGATCTAAATTATTTTTTGGTCTAATGGGCTGTCGAGCATCTCCTTTATTTTCACCAAGAATATCTCGGGGATTTCGATAATTTTTGCCATACTGAGTCTCAGCAACTGTCCAATTATCAGGCAAACTTGTTGATAAAATCCCACCGGTTTTCTGTTTGTACAGAGATACGTAGTCATCTGTAAATTTCGTTATAGCAATTATCTTCGTTTCCATTTATTTTTAAGAAGGAAAAAGTGTTTACCGGGATTTTTTAAGAACTCTAATTGATAAACTGTTCTGAATGCATCTTTGTAATAATCAGAAACTCCAAAATTTGAACATGGAGACTTCCCGATAATTTTAGATATTTGTTTTGGGCGAAAATCTTTGTTATATATAGTTACAAAGTCTCTTGTCTCTTCATCAGATTCCAGTAACATGATTTTAATTTTTTTTTCGATTCAATTTCTCGTTTAATTTTTCATATTATTCTGGCGCAATTTTGTGATTTTTAAACATCACTGTTGCACCATCTCGACCGAATGTATCTTGATAAGATGAAAGAATCCCGTGAAGAAGTTTGCGACTTGCATATCCAAAAACTGAAAAATTAATTTAATCATCAAAATTCAATTTTTACTTCTATAATTTTATTTAGTGAAGTTCACCTCGTTTACTTGTTCCCGGAGGTGCTAAAACTTTTTCATCATGAGGATTGAAGTATAAATCATCCAAATATCTCAAGAGTTCGCTGTCAAATTTCTTTTTCTTCGTTTGTTTTTCATCATTCTCCGTTTTTTTTTCAACTATGAAAAAATTCCACTAGTGAATGGTTTTATTTGATCTATTTAAAATTGAATTAAAGAGTTTACATGGATTTTCATAATCAACTGTGTACATAGACTGCATTCTATCATGGAATAATTTTTTTATCAATTCCGTAGATTCCTCGTCGCTTAGTTGCCAGGAGGCCGAAAGTTTCCGATCAATTTGCCCTTCCTTATCTATATTTATCTCTTGCAAACAGTCGTAGTGCGGAAATCTAATTGGGTTGAAAAAATATTTATTCAATTTTTTCACTATCTATTCTGATTACCCAACTCACGATGTATTATCCGTTTTTTTTGGTGGATATTCAGAATAATATTCTGATTTAAACGGAGACTTTAATTTTTCCGTCATTTTTTTTTCTAAACACACAACTGAATTTTAAACACTATGAAATTTTTATTCATTTGTTTCAAGGAATTGAACATGTTCAGGCGCTTCATTGTACTTTAAAGACATCCAAGTACTTGAGCAAGGCATGATTCGAGGCTAATTTGACCCTAGATTACCGGACATAAAATAATTTAAACATCTCAAAAAATTTTAAAGGTTTAATTTGTAAAGAAAATTCGTAAGAAATTCGAAAATTGCTTTTTTTCGACATTGAAATATTTTTTTTTGATATTTTAGAAAATTCGAGTTTTCTGGTCAAGATTCGAAGTGGAAGATTCTGGTCAAGATTCGAATTTTGAAGAAAATTGAAAAATTAAAATTTTACACGTGTGATCCACCTAAAATTTCTCTCAGTTTCCCAATGGAATTATTAGAAAAAAATCTATTTTCAATATTTCCCTCGATTTTTCGCGATTTCTACAATATAAAACATTAAAACTAAGGTATGTCCATTTTATCCCACCATCCCCTATTGCAAAATGTAATTTGGGTAATGCTAACTATCTCTGGATTTTTTCAAATTTTTCTAACTTCATTGAATTAGCAATTTCGACAATTAAAAATTTCAAAATTTACAGTGTGATCAGTACGAAAATATTGTACTTGGATTACCTTGAATTTCTCCTAAAGTGCACAATCGCCCCATCTCCTTCTGGATGACGGTAGTGGCTCGAGATACTGCTGTTGATTTTTCATATTACTGAGACCTAATTTACTAATTGTGTCCGTGTATTCAGATCTTCCTGTGAATGGCGTCGTCCATGTTGCAAATGCCTTTGGTTCTGCAAAAAAAATTAATCAACGAGTTCACAAGAATGATTTATTGTTGATTTTTTTTTGTTCCTTACCGCGATTGAAATCAATTGGTGCAGGTGAATCAATTGCCGGAAATTCTGCGAGACTGTGCCTGAAACTCGTAGGATCTCTGTAACCACTTCGTAATTCCGAAATTACGGGAGCAATTGGTGAATTGACTGGAGAATCAACTGCTGCCATGAGTGGTCTATATTTATTCAGGAACTTATAATTTTTTTCATAGGCTACTTGATAAATACTCTTCATGACATCGTCTTCTGATTTTACGGGATTTTCAAACATCTCAGACATTAATTTGGTCATTTCTTGATTAACTCGTGTTATGTTCTTGCATAATTCGTATTCTTTTTTGACGAGTTTTTTGTATCTAGAATAATTTAGCAGTGGAAAGCTTGAATGAATTAATTTCACTAGCATTTTTTTATCTCAAAAATCGGGTGAAGAGACCAATGAATGAACGATTGAGATCATTTCGTACTTGAGAAATCATTATAGGAGTGGGAAGGTGGGGTAAAATGGACATACCCTAGTTTTGATGTCATAGATTATGAAAATTGCAAGAAATCGAGGGAAATATCAAAGATAGGTTCATTTTGATCGTTCCATTGGAAAGCTGAGGAAATTTCAAGTGGAAAACATGTGTAAA
>JABSMS010050696.1:0-22634 GCA_018902275.1 Aleiodes sp. PSUC_FEM 10030003
TTTTGATTTATATTTTTTAGAATATATTTTTTTCTACACGGGATTGGCGACACGAAGTATACAATATGTTCGTATAAAGTGTCTTGACGAGGCAGTGGTTGACCTCGTGATGTTAAATCAATGGTACTTCAGGATACTGGATAAAATTATACTCGGAGGGATGAATATGGCGGCACGCAGTAAAGCTCGAAACGTCCACGGTCACCATATGTTCACATGAAACACACATTCACCCTCTTTTATTTTTCTCTTTTATCCACTTCAGTTTCGACGCTGACGATAATTGCCACTAATCATGATTTCGTTTTGTCGGAAAAAGAACTAGAGATTGCACACTTATGTTTAATTAACACACTTTTTATTCTTTGAACTGAAAAACAAAGAAAAAATCTCCGACGATTTCTGGGAATTAGTTTTTAGTTTTTGTTCTTCAATTTTAGACGCGTGTATTCCATTGTTTTTGGGAACAATAGGACCGTTCCTAGGCTGGCTGCATATCCCGCGGAGAGCCATGTTCATTAATATCCTTCAATTATCGATTCATCAGGGCCAAAGCGCGCTGATATTAATGAATTTCAATAGATTGCTTTATTAACGGATATTCATTGAATCAGTAAAAGAGGAAAATTTTACAATATCCAAAAATCACTGAGCGTTGTTCCATTGGAGCTCTGTGAAAAGCTGCTTCATTAAATGAACGTATGAACTATTCAATGCATTCAATTTCAGATTTTTCCCTGCATCCAAGCTATATTCATCGGAATCGAATAGTATTCATTCAAAACTAATTGAACACAATATTCATATGAATTTTCAATGTTTCTCTTTTATCAAAAAAATAATTTGACAGTTAACATTGATCTTTGAATCATACAAACAAATGGATTCAACGTTGAAAAAATAGCTTTTATGTTGACTCTCCTTTGTTTTCCTGTGAATTAAAATAATGCATGAAAGAACCAGAAATTCAGTAATTTTCCTGCTCGAAATGATGATTTCATAATTGAAACTTCGGCTCGTAATGCTTTCCACAAAAATCAAAAGGAAGAAAAACATCCAGCTCAATTAAATTATTTAAAACTCGGGGCATAATTGCTCAATACAAAAGTCATAATTAAATATAATAACATAATACGATAATAACATAGTAATTCCAAAGGATATTATTAACGTCATAAGGAAGATAATGACTGTAAAATAATTTAATCAAATTTTTAGATAATTCGGGGTAAGTAAAAATTTGACATTCCATATTGTTTTCAATAACAATATAATTATTGTGAACGATAAAGCGGTTGAATGTGGTTTTGTTGACGTAACGAGGCTCCAAGCAGTATTATTTGAATCGATTCACTGCTCATGAATCTCATCTATGTAACACGCGTTACATTTTGACACGCTACTGTATGTTAAACCAGGAAATAGTGGCCTATTCGGTCACTCTACCATTCAGTGAGAAGCTGAGTGCATCATCGGCATCGGTAATTTCCAAATCGTGCTCGAATAATAATTTGTGGTTTGTGAAAAGAAAAAGAAACAAGTATTGGCCTCGCGTGATCGTTTTCGCTTTGATTATTGATGAAACACACGTTTTACCCCCGTGCCGCTTTTAGTCCTGAACATCATCCCGACAATAATCATCCTTCTCCACTTCATCTTCTTTGCCTTCTACAAAGAAAAGAAAGATTAAATATAAAAGAGGGGTTTTAAAAATCTACAGAAATAAAAACGAAATGCCAAAAGAAAATAAAACGAATTCAACAACCAAGAGGAAAAAAATTGGCAAATGCTGGGTGGAATCGTCATTATCCACAGAGAGACTCCGTGAGACTCACTGAAACGCGTGAGAACCGGTTCTTTTTTCGATTTTTCATTATCGTTTAAAATCCACCGACCAACCTATTGAAAATGTATAATTCTCTCGTTAACTGTTCGTAAAATGGATTTTTTCTCGTTATCCCCTCTGCTCTTTTCAAATTTCAATTGAATTATTAAAGTATTGGAAAAAAATTATTAAAAGCTTCATAATATCGATTGAATTTTCTTCTATCGGTTCAAACGAAAAAATCGATAAGGGAATCAGTTTTGTCTTTTTCCTTTTTTCAACAATAATGAGGTACAAGATAAGATTTTTCATTTCCTGAATTAACAAACATAATTTTCAATAAAGACACTTGGATAATTTTTTTCAACGGTTTTACTTCATTCTCATAATATTATCTTTAATAGGTAATTCTGAAGTGTCTATTTTCTTATCATAAACGACGTACGAAAGGAACACTTTGCATAACCCAGAATATCCCACTTGAAGCGAAAATGTCTTGGTATTATAGTTAAAGTCTAAGTCAAGAGTCTATGTACTTTAGGTAGGTGAGTCTCACAAGGCTTATCGTTACTGCACCGGGGAAAACGTTAAATGCGATAGGCGTTATCCACTTCCATGCACGAAAACGTGAATAGAAACTATATATAGTAGAATTGCATACAAAGCATTACTGCAAACTTTTCAATAAGTGAATTCCAACGCTCGTAAACTTCTCAACATGTAAATTATCAAATTTGAAAAATCAATGAATCTAATCATCGGAGGATGACTATTAAAAATTACTTTCTAATGTCATTGAATTGTATCATTCAATATATATACTAATTACTTATCTGTATTCACTGGTGGATTCAGTGAAAACTAGTCTCGATCAAGTTTCACATGTAAGTTATTACGTAGCAAAGTATCGGCTTTCGTTATCTTGTCACAACATGGCGTAAAACGTTAATTTTATTTAACTACTTACTTTATGCACTTCCATAGTAACTGAAGCATTTTCATGACAAGAAAACGAGGGTTTACTCTTCATTACTTTTTTTGAAATTTTATCAGCAGTATATTTTCTCAATCACGATATTATTTGAAAATCTGAAAATCAAATTTTTTCGGTGATTACTTTGTTATTGCTTCGATTGCAGAAGCTTTCAAAGTATTTAATAAACGAATAGAGGGATAAATGTCAAAGCCAACGAGTCATTGAATGCTTTTGTGCTATCCTCGAATTTATAGCTTTGACATTTCCAACGTACTGAAACCATCTCATTCCACTTTAATGCTCGAGTTATCGTTACCGCTCGTACTAACAACCTCTTTCGACATTAAATCACAACGAATTATTCATCGTAAATTCAACTTTGATTGGTAATTATTGTTGATATTCTACCATCACTAATGCAACATATTATTTAATTGAATCTCCATTTTTTCGGATCATAAAAAAATGATTTTCGAGGAAACATTATATATTCTTTGGCATCATGTGGGATCTAGTTTGGATCAAAGTTGTAATCTCGTTCGTTGTTACAAGCTAGAGCTCTATATACTTTCTAATCCCGTTTGGCCGTCGATATTACCATAGGATTATCTCGCTGCGCTGACAGATTTAATATCCATCGGGTGCATCGTGCATTGCCCCTGGCATGGGTGGTCGTAGTAGTGTTACTACAGGGGGATAAATGCTAAGTTCCCGAGAGCGTTAGAGCGGCACCTCTATATACGATAGACATGTACGATAATGTGCTATGATAACTGTGTGAACCAAACTTGTAGTCAAGATAATTGACAGCAATTTGTGGTCATTTTATCTTACACTAGATCTTAAACTCTCTGAGAGAATGTTCATTTATCTTGAGAATGAGGATTATAAAAAGAATCAAAAGTCTTTTAAAGTTCAGTTTAGGTGATTATTACAGCAAATTGGATAATTCAATTTAGTTTGCGTAATTTATAATTGCATGAAAAAAAACAAACTTACTACTTGGGTGGTGAAACATTTCTGTTTGAACTGAATGTATAATCCGAATGAAACCTTTGAATTTCACAGTGGTATTGACAAATTGATGCATAAGTAGAATCGAATGAAAGTTTTACGTAACTTTGAACGAAGAAAATTGATAAAACTTATGTACACTCAGACAGAAAAGTATTGTAATCATTTATAAGTAGTTTGTAAAGTTTCCCAAGTAGTTTGAAATTTTTTTATGATAATGAGTATAAATTCGTATCAACTTTTTAGTTGAATTCCAAGTTTTAAAATACAATCAAAGGCAGGTATCTAACGAAATTCAACATTAATTCTCTTACGTTTACTGTGGATCCGCTGAAACATTGTACTTTGAGTTTGATTAAAAGTCGAGACTTTTAAAGGTCTCTTTGTGGTTCATAATTTAATTGGCACATTCAAGAGGTGGTGGCTCTCGTAGGATTAATGAAGACCGTTGGACCGGGTGAAAATCTTGGAGGCGGCCTCAGGGTTTAAGAAGAATGGCTCCCAGACGGGGCAAACGACCCGGAGTAGTCTGGGACAAGGATGATTACATAATTCCACGGAAGTAAAGAGACAAGCCAGAGGTATAAGAGAGATTTGGGTTGAAGTATCATGCAAGGGAGGAGGTGGAGCAAGGGAAGGTTAAGAGTTAAGAGGAAGAGGCTGCATTTTAGAAAAGGGTTTGGTGTATATACTGTCCAAAGTCGTTTGTGTTACCTATACGAGGACTTTGGATGAGAATGAAGAGAGGGAAATGGAGTTACAAGCAGCTTAGGAACGCCCTTGCTAAATATAATTCATCGCTAGTTCTACCATCTAACTCCAAAACTTCTCTGTCGTTCTCTCTCTATCTCGTCTGTTATCATTCGGTCTCACTTGTTCTCACATCATGGGTTGAAGGTGGAATACGTAAGTCCACGTATGCACAACAGTTATTTATGGAATCACAGCTGTATACGGATTCAGGAGAAGCGACAGAGATAGAGAGAGAAAGAGGTCCACGGTGTGGCGGAAATGGAGCGAGTCGACATAACGCTTTTCACCCTGCACACCCTTTGCTCATATATTCGTCACAGTACAAAATGAACTGTTCGCAGCAGAAATGGACTAGTGATTTTAATTTCATTCGTCATTCTAACTTCTCTACTTTGAATTACGAGGGCTTGATTCTATTAGGTTTCCACTTATTGGAAAAATAATTAACGGAGAATTATGATCGTTCTGTTGTGTTAAATGTATATAGTAAATTTGAAATGAAAACTTTCGCCCCGATGAATTTTCAACTCGACTAATTCAGTTTTTCTGCTCTCGGAAAAAAAAAGTTTTTTTTTATTCCCCATTTTAATAGCAAAAACAAAGACAAGAGCGGTATAATGGTGAATTCTGTGAGTTAATTGGCTCCTGACAGTGGACCAAGAGTACCGAGAGAGTTCAGCCAAGCGAAACTCAGCGTTTTATCGTCCTGTCCAATAATTAACCCCCAGCATCCCCCATCGTTGAGTGGTTTTGCTTTCAAGGGGATAACCTGAGCGTTACGATAGAAGCGCATCATCCAACTGAGTATGAGTATAATGCCACGAGGATGGAAATGCCTGGGGTTATTAGTTTAGGAGTCAAACTGGTAAAGTATCTTGAAACAAAGTCTCCCAGTTGGGCGTCCATGCTCACCCCTCTTGGGTATAATCAATATACAAGCAAACCTAACCTCTTTCACTTGAACATAACAGAAGTTTCCATTGCCACAGAAACAGAGGGCGCCCCACCCACAAATGATCCTCGGTTTTTCCCCTATTTCTCTTCATTTTCTAAACCCTCAAACCAAACCACAAAATATCTTTAGTTCATAAAATCTTTAGTTAACAGAGAATTATCTCATGACGATCATTTTATGTTATTTGAACCTTATGTAGAATTTGATATTTCGTATTCAACCATCTTGTGGTTACTAATTACATGAGAAATTATTTTATGATAAAAAATTGATATCAATTCATATCTTAATGGTGCACGTTAATTACTATGTTTCAGTCCAAGCAGCACAGCGCTGGGTTCGCTCGATCAGCTGAAGGAGTACCTGACAACTGCGGGAACTTGCAAGTGCGGTTTAGAGTGCCCACTTAGACCAGAACAAGTCTTCAACTTCGATCCCAAGGTCAGTGCCAATAGACACTAAATTTTCTTCTTCATATATTATTATCTCTGATAATTTTTATGAAATATATTTATCGAGTAACTGGTTAAATACATGTTAGTCGGAGCCGATGTAATTAACGTCATGCTATTCTTGATAAGACCAGACATATTTTACGACGTTGATAATCCTTCTGACTCATTTCTCCGCGCTCGGAGCATTAGAACATATGGACACCTACCTAATCCCACGTAATATACTTCATGTTTGGATGACCTAACTTGAGATTATTATCGATTATCGATTTCCTGTGTGAAGCCGTATATACGCAGTAGTACCAGCTTCAGCCCAATTCGCATGAAAGCTTTTAACATGCATCAATTGGCAAGTACGATTATATCCATTGGTTATTTGCGCAAACTGACATGAAATCCATGACTCAGTCCTGACTCTAGTCTGTTTACAACGTAAATACGCAATGATGTGCATCACTAATCCACGAGTGAATGCTACATAGTGAATTTTCGAATTATCTAAATGGAGATGTCAATTCAAATGGTATTTTCTTCGTAAGCTCCTCATCAGACAAAAATTTCTGTGGGAACGTCAGGTAATTCTTAAAACCTCCCAGGAAGCCCGGGCGTTCCGCTTGAAACTCCAAAATTGCCCATAAATACTCACGAAAGTAAGAAACAAAAGAGTGAAATAAATAAGAGAAGGATATACGCGAGGAGAGCGTATAATTGTATGTGCACCTGCTCTCAATTCGCTGAAATTTTCTCGACTCTTCATTTACCAATGATGAAAATTATTCAAAAAGATTCATCAAAGATTAATGTACGTACAAGGCTGTAAAAAGAAACGTAAAAGAAATTCAAGAGGTCAAATGTCACAGTCAAAAGAACATAAAAACGTAAAGCATAATTTCCTTCAACACGAAGTGATAATTTTTAACAGACCCTCTTGTAATATAACTATTCGCATAATTTATATGAAATATACCATGTGAAGTGATTTTGTATCTCGTTTCAAAGGAGAATTCCCTCGTAAATACAAGTGGTCACGTTTTAGCGGACAAATTCCATTGGTATATAAAGAAGTGTAGGTTACAAACCACTGTAAAGACTCGTAAAACGAGTACCTCTTTTCTCTTGGGTATTTTATTCTGTTACCTACAGTGCACTCTCGCATATAGTCACTCGTTTCCCTTCCATATTACAAACCGTACCATCCAACCCTTGACGATTAAATCTACAAAATCTGCAATGCAAAGTCATTTTACCATGGGTGTGTGCACGCCTTCTGTATACGTTTTACTTCAGAATTTTGAGAGTTTGGCTTCAAGGAAATAACGATAAAGGAGAGAGGGAGAGAAATTCGTTGGAATATTTGACAGAGTTCTGAAGGGTAAATAATCATATTACGTAATGAATATGTAATTCTATAGTTTGCATTGTGACGAGACGACTATTCTGTGGAGTATCATAATTGGAGTGGAGAGAAGAATGGAAATTGGGGGAGAATTGGCGGCTTTGGGAATATTTCGGGGACGGACTTTTCTGAATGTTTCAATTTGGAAAATTCAATGCATTCGTCTTCGAGGCCATGAGCTATTAATGTTACATTATTGCCTTCGAAAATCAAGTTTTTTATTCCAATACTCAAGACTCAATTGAATTGTTTTCGTAGTCTTCTCGCATATTCATTACACGAAAAATAAGTACTCTATTATGGTAAACTATTACGCTATATCATTCAGAATGATACATTAATGCAAGTCAGAAGGTAGAGAACCAAAAAGTGTTGAATAAAAGAGCGTGTATAGAGTCAATTCAGTGGCTTGTACGTAAGTACATCGATCATTCACCGTAACCATCTTCCTTCTCATCTTTTTCATGAATAAAGAAGCATATCATATGAGCAATCAAAAAGACGTATCGACAGTGGCTACGGAATTATCAATTAAATTAACGTGGCCAAAAATTGTCTCGTCAATTATTCAAATCGAAAATATAATTACATGATATTATTGAATGTCAAATCATGAATTATAACGTTTCGTTAACTATCGGTCAGAGTTTATAGATTGCCTGATGGAGGAATATTCTCGGGTTTATATAGTACGTGTTGTACAGTTCATTAGCATGGCGAAGCATGGATGACTCTCGGGCGTGGCACGGAAAATGTATTAGCTTGTGTTCTCTCTACCTTAAGTGGCTGCACACGCTTGGAGACACGACTTTGTTGATGTTAATGAGTCACTGGGGTTCTTGTATACCATTTAGTGTCTCCCAGAGAATGGTATACATAAAGACAGTACTTTTAGGTGATTCTCGTTAAATCTTTTCTCAACTTTCGGACTTATTATTCCTGCAATTTTTATGATAAGCTATTTCGTTCTTTCGAAAAGCAAGGAATATCATTTTTCATGAATTGTTCAAGATTCCTTCATATTTGTAGTGATCTTCAATAAGAGCATTATTGAAATCTCTACCATCGAGAAGTAAAGAACTCGACATTTCAAATAAACATACATTTTTCTTTTGTATTCGAGTATCTGTAAAACTTTGAAAAACTCTACGAAGTAATATTTCTTGGTATGTTTGTGCGCTCGAAGATATTTTTTTCTCTTCTTACTTTCTGTCCATTTTCTTTTTCTGATACTATCCGACAAGATGGTACACAGTTTGGAAAGAAGTTTGTCATGAACGTTCGGATTCCACTTGAAGGAAATAAAATGAAGGATACAAGAGTTGGTGATTCTCTGTGACGACAGTAAAACGATTCTCGAAGAACTTCTTCTTTGGTTAAAAAAAACAAACTGAAAACAAGCAAAGAAATAAAATGGGAGAAAGAAGATACGTAATCTTGCAAGCGGCGTCCGGAAGAAATCAAGTCTCTCACTGAAGAAAACGACGAAGTGTTGAAAGTTTTGGCACTGGTAAGGCAATCGGATCATTGAATGTACGTGGAGTAGAAAAAGATTGGATAATACCTCCAAGGCGCAAGATGAAAGAGCGAGATGGAAAATTCAACCCCTCTTTTGTAATTGCAGAGGGACTGACAGAATGGAGTGGTAAAATGGTAGTCTCAGTGATTTTTTTTCATTTCATAAGAAAGGAAAAAATTTTCATACTGAAACTGGTTTAAGAATTTGTCATTTTTGTTAATCATTTTGATACCACCATAAAGAACCTTCTGATAATGTTAAAAAAAGACTGGGAAATCGTCGAATATGATGAGAGAAATAATTTTAAATTCTCATCACGTAAAAATGATACTCGAGGATATTCCTGAGCAAAGAAAAAAAGGAAGAAAAAAATTGTGAAGAAAAAGAGACGAGGGAGTCAAATAAATTACATCTCTAATTGCAGCATTTCATAAATTTATGAGTAAAGATTCCTCGATAATAAGAGCCCTGCGGATTGAATCGGTTTTCTGGGTATCCCAAGAACTTTTTAATATTCACCTCGCAAAATTCACCACTGCTTTTCATGGATATGTACCAGACTTTAGTACTCTTTAGAAGTATATATACATTCAGGATGAATTCACCACTTCCGATAATTCCATCGGAATAATTTGATTTGCCTCTTCACAAATCCTCGAATGAGAAGATTTAATTTTATATTCAGTAATAAAAAAGAAAAGAGGGATATCATTTCTACACAACTATCTGCTTTTCACTTATCCACTCATCTTCATAATTTTCTTTCAGTCTCGTTCATTTTTTGTACATTGCCAGGAGGAGACAAATCCCTTTTTTCATCTCCCCTTGTCTTCTTTCCGTTCTCTCATTTAATCCTTCAATCACTTTTCTTTTTTACTCCTTATTCTTCTCTCATTTAACCCTGCCCATTCTTCCTCTCACTCCCTCTCTCTCTCTCTCTCTTTCTTTTCTGACAGTACATGAACCAGGACGTATAAATTTATCGCGCTCATTAAATTGAATTATGGCATCGGGTACGTTCAAAGTTTATAAAACTCAATACAACTGCGTTCATGCTGAATAAGGATCTGTATGATTTTCATACATACAAAACGATTATGCCCTCTTTCACTCGAAGGCGATCGTGTTTTAAAATAATTGTTAATACATACTTTGACCTCGTCTCAATTTAAATGCCATCGTATTAAAGTAATTTTTATTTTTTATTCCATTGAGATAAAAAAATCAAACTCAATTCGTATAATCGGGAAATTGAATCATCAATGGAATGACTCACTTCAAGTATTTACTTATGGAATAATAAAGAGGACAGAAAAAACGAACAATCTCAAGAATTCATTAAATGATTCTTGACGCGCGTCAACTTCAGCCTCTCAAAAGTCACGCTTCTCTGTATTCTTAATTTCCATTAAACAAATCCCCCTTCTTTATTTCATTCCAATCGAATACTCCAGTCTTCATTGAATGTCTCGCGCAGGTACATTCATTCTCCCCTCAAATAAAAAAGGAGTAGACGAAAAAGAGAAGAAAAAAAGTCGAAAATATAAGCAAATAAAATAAATCTTCAAATGTCAAAGGTTGAAAGTCGTTAATACGATTTTATCCAGCGCACCAAAAGCCCGGAGGGTGTACAGTTGTGTATAGTTTGTGAGCAGTACGGTAGGACGGGGCGGTTTTTCGGATTGGCTTAAGCTGGAAGCTCCGGGCAAGCTTTAGATTTTAGTTACACTACTGCCATTGCAAGCTAGTTTGAGGGTAGGAGAACTGAATGAGAGAGAAATTCTCGAGGTTACCCTTCTCCTTTCCGAAGGGCTGGTGGAGTGTGAGGTATGAGGAAGAGGATCTAAAACGGTCGAGCTGGAGCACACTGTTGGGGACACTTGAGGTGAATGTTTTGCGAATGGTCGGTAGATGTCTGGTTTGCTCGGGGGTTGATATCGACCTGGCTGGAGCGGTCGACCTCACCCCATTTCTCCAGTTCACGTAGTTTTTACCCCCTCCCTCACTCATTCTCTTTCGTTCACTTCTTCGCTGAGACCTTTTCCTCCATCTTCTCTGAGTTTCTCACAAGAATTTTCAAGCCATTCTCCTATTTATCTACGTCTTTTCCTCACATTCAAACCCCTTTCTCTGTGAAGCCATCGTTCTTCTTTGAGTCGACATTTGTCCCACAGCACACACTAGAATTTCTCTCACTTTCACAATTTTCCATACACCTACAAACGCACACACTCACAACACCTGCTACCGCGGTTCAAACTTCACATTCGCTTTATACATCTGTCCTCTACTGCAAAATTCCCTTCAGCAATGTCCCATTCCAGATCTTAGTTTTGCTCCCATAGTCCTTCCTTCTCTCCTCCTTCTTCTCCTTCACCTCACCCGTCAAATATATCTCCACTATTCTGTATCTCTCGTCTCTTCCAGTTTCCACGTTCATCCATCCGTATACCCGTGTGCTCTTTCTCCTTTCTCTCTCTCATACAATTTTCCAACGATTCTCTTTCCCTTTTAGCCCGAAACTACGTCTTCAATCTAGCAGGTTGTCTGGAACAATATGACCCGTACAACTCTCAATTCTGTATACACTGCAACGAAATATCCCTCTTCTCTTCAACAATGACAATACAATATACTGGAGAAGTTTCACTCGAACCGTAAATTCCCTCAGTCGCATATTTCCTCCTATAAACCAGGAAATTCGTTGGATGCATATTGTATTCAGATAAAACTAGATTTAGCATGTAAATTTTTTTTCAGAAACAAGAGGAGTATGATTTAAGGCAAAGTTTTCAACTCAATTCAAACTAATTGCTCGTCACAGTTGGATGAATTATTTGCGTTTGTATATGTTTAATGGAGTGTAATTTTGCTTACAAACATTGCGGTTGTATTTTCACTTACGACACCTTTTCCAACGTACACTGAGACAATGTAAATGAGTTTAATGACCATGAAAAAAAAATATACTCGTAACACTCGAGTAGCTTTTTTCAGTCACGAAGAAATTCGAATGAAAATGCCTCATAGACAGAAACTAATTTATAACGTTCACGTTAATTATAGAAAAGGGTTTAAGAACAATTCATCATCATAAATCAACTATAATTCAAATCTCAATAATTTTTCATTAAAACATTTCTCACTCACATGTGAAATATTCTCACATTCAGCCCACCCACTTCGAGGTCTCATCCTTGCACGATAAATCATCAAATTTCTACTCCATTCGCGTCCTTTTTTTTCTGAATGAATTCACGTTACCGTTTTATACGTGGTAAAATTTTGCCCGCATTTCAGGAGTTATATGAGAGCAATTCAGCTGAATTGAGAAGCGACGCGCGAGAAACGCTGAATCCTGAGGCTCCTGGACCTCGAAATGTTGGAGATAATTTACGATGGGTCATGGAGTATATATATGTGTGTGTGCCTGGATATATGTGAGAGGTGGACAGAGAGGAAGAAAAAAAAGAGGTGAAAGAGTTAGATTTGAGAATACGGATGAGGGAAAGAGAGAGAATGAGAAAATGAGAGAAATGAAAACGGGTGAAACAGTAACAGTCTGCTTCCGCTGTGAAATATAATTCCATGCACATTCACGGTTGGATAATCCTCGTTCGCTTTACATGAAAACTTATTACGCCCGACGGTAGCACACCGGCCTTCTAGAACGTCCATTGTTATGCTGAAATCCCTCTTTCCTCTTTCTCCTCCTCATTCTCCACAGTCAACCCCGTGCTCCAGAGGTTCGTGCTCCACTTCACCATGGAGCCATGACAAGAGCAATTACATTTTTAAATTACGTTACACGATATTAAACTCTCTTTCTTTCACTGTATGTCAGTTTTCTACCTTTTCCCAAAGTCATCTCTCTCTTCATAATTTTTCATTACCATTATTATTATTATTATTTCGTTCGTAATCTCCAGATAGACTCCACTGTATAGTGGACAAATACTTTTCATATTTTTCGCATTCCCTGACCGTATAAAATCTCTTTTACTAGTTTTGTTTCAATTCCATTTCTCTCAGTTTTGGCATGTTTATTCTTGTTCCCAGGAATCTCTCAATTTTTGACCATTTTTATCCCTTTGCATGTTGGAGAAAAAAAAATAGAATTCTACTCGGATTAATTTGAAAAACAAATTAATGACATTTGAGTAATTCTTGGATAACAATTTTCCGGTTAGAAAAAAAAAACGGACGAATGAGTGTATTTTTGTGTGAAGTATCTCATGCGAGATATGAGGATTTTTTTTGCAATGTAAACAGCATGGAGATTTGTATGGATAGGTGGAGTTCGCGCGTAAAAAATCGCATCGATGACACATGGTGTATACTGGAGAATCACGGAAAAACTCTCTCGAGGGTATATTTTAACTGAAGTTTTTTTGCCCTGTGATGCTGGGTTAGTGAAAAAAAAAACGAGGATGAGATAGAATTGAGTACGACCGCATACACATATAGTTAGGGGGAGGGAAAAAAGTTGATAAAAAAAATCACTAGAGAGCTCCTGGGGAAAAGCAACGCGTAATAAATCGTTGGGTGAACTCGGTGGTTCGCGTCGGCATTTCCTCCGATCTATTCAATTTGCGGGCATTTTGGCGCGCACCATAGAGTCGCATCACCGCACGTTCGTATACTCTGTACGAGAAAGTGAGATAGATGTATACGTGTAGCGGGACAAATGATTTCACGGTAGTGCAGCTTTTCCGCTCGTAGACGTCGGATACACAGAAATACGTGATGGTTGAATTAGAGGGGGAGAGAGAAAGAGAGGTTGAAGTCGGAGTGGAATATGGGAAAAGGTCGCTGAAGCGAATGGGAACGTCAGGTAAATGGGGAAAGGGGTGAATTAGAAACGACGAAACGGGAAACGAGCAGAGGGAGATGGGGAAAAAGGAACCGCAATGCTGCAATATAGGAAAATGAGAGTAATGGTTTTTTCCCTCTTTTAAAACATATTGCAGGCTCGCGTGTTTTAATTATTATTCTCGAATTCAATAGATGAATTTTTTTTAGATATATTTCTCTAGTTTTTTTAACCTCATTTGATATAGAGTTTTTATTCAATTAAACATCTAATTAGTCGAGAGTTGGATATAACCATGTGATGGATAGTGATTCATGAACTTTTCATTATTAAAAAATATTTGGAATTATTCAATTCAACTTTTAATATGATTTTATTCCTCAAAGTCCACCTGGAGGAAAAATAAAATAGAGTTATTAAGTGGAAAGAGAGAAATACGGTAAGCCAACTCGACAGTTTCTCCATCTACCTCATTTCGTACATATAAACGTAGATAGAAGTACATGAGTAAATAACTCACGCCCGAGTAAATTCTCGTGGTCTGCACCAACGTGTAAGAGAGATGAGGTCAAACGCCTTCGTTATACGCGTACTCTGTATTACTCTCTCTCTTTCTGTGCACTTGTACGAGTGCAGTCTGTGAAATTGTGTTAGACTCCTGGATATTCACTGGACAGTGTACTATGAAAGAGAAAACAACGATGATGTTTGACTACTTTTGTGGCATAACTCTCGGTGAATTTCCACCCTTCAGTTGTTTCTGTCTCTGAATTTCTGTTTTTCTATCTACTCATACACTGGACAGAGGATGGATTATAAATTGTCTCCAGGTCGGTGAGAATCTGTTGATTTTTCCGTATTTACTTTCGACTGATATATGAAATGCAACGAATTATTCATGGTATTCATTTATTTTTCCCTTTGGTTATCATTCTTGTTTCGACAGAATGAATAAGAACGGTTTTGCAAGTGCTGCAATATTCTTTAACCAGAGAAATATTAGACTAGAAACCGCTGACAGGCCAATGGCCACAGTAACATATAACCCACAGAGTTTCAACGAGAAATATTTCAATATACGTTTTCGCATATTCGACTACTCTATTGTACTGGAGAAAATATCCGCAGCCCATACTTCCTTCTTCACCCCCTATTTCATCCAATCCGAAGGGAAAAGGAAACTTCCGCTTACCAATCCTCCTCTCTCCATTGCAACTACATCCAATCTCTTTTTCTCATACCTTTAACCATGGTCGAACAGTCGTGCACTACCTTCCATTTCTTTTTTATTCCTCCTCTTTCTTTCTTCCTTAGCATTCTCAAAAGACGACGAATAACAACAGGAATATATACGAATGGAAAATCCATTTTTTATTCCCGATACTAGCTGCTTTTTTTCAATTCTTATTTGTTGCAACTACATGTATTCTCTTTTATACTTTCCTTCCAAAGTAACGTATTTTCTCATATCTCTTCTATAATTTTCTTTACTCCGCTATTCTATATCGATTCGAAAACATTGAAATGCACATTTGAATTATTCACATATGTTTATAAATTGAAAGTTTAGAGGTTGCTTTAAAATTTGCATCAACATTCAATGAAGCATATTAGAAATCGCGCAGGCTTGAGTCACTGTATCGAGCAAGGACAAGGTGATAATAATCCATAGATATCGAATAATTTCATGAAAATGTGTTGACCGTTGAAGGTCTATACTTACTATAAGAACCACAAGAATATCATAATTAGGCCGAACATGGTATTATTCACGCGCATGAGAAAGGAATAGGCTAATGAAGATGCGGATATGAACGACGTAATAATTATCGGGAATGCCACAGCTGGATGGCTGCAACTATAGATGACCGGATGTAGACCTGTCTGTACGTCAAACTCATTCACATTGTGGCATATCGACGTCTTCTACTCTCCTACCCCAACCTCGCCGTCTCTTTCACCCTCGCTCATCTGTAAATTGTAATTATCTACCTGAACATCAAAGCGTCTATTTGATTCGAAATCCATCATTGAAATTGCCAACACCAAGTTTATCAGTATAGAAGCCACCATCGAATTTCAGAATCACAAATTCACCTACATTGCACATTCTATCTATTCCCTATCTATCCATTTGTATTTGTGAACAATATGCGGTTTTACTCCGTGTTCAAACATAAATCGATGTTTGCGAGTGTTTGAGAGTTTGTTTGAGAAATCAAATGTGTGCAAATACATATATACACGCGAGAACTGCAAAACACCACACGCTATCCATAGCCGCATTTAATTAAACTCCAGCACACAAGTGAGAGAGATACATCGGTGGGACTGACGCGATCAGTGATAATAAATTAGTATTGGGTGCCTTTTTGGATATATCTCACACCTGAGAATTTACATTTTAAATGTACAATTTCAAATTAAATGTACTTTATTGTTAGTTGATAAATTGTTAAATAAAACCCCTTGTAGAGGAAATTAATGAGTGTGGGAAATTACAAAATTCTGAGGAAAAAGATTTCGTTAATAATGATGATGTACAATGTAATTATACCGGGCTTTTATTTATTCATTAAACAGAAATAATAATTTTCCTTCATTACGAATACCTAAATTGTTTCATTGATTTAGTAATTAGTTTATTAGTTCTTCATAATTGGTCAAATTGGAGTCTTTTTTCATAAAAATTTGCATGGACTATTAATAAAATCTATTCATTAAAAAATAATAACTTCTGAAATCCTATACAAAAATTGGTCTCATTTTCTCGCTTCACGAGCAAAGATAATGAGTCTAAGTGTTGCAACGAAAATTAAAGAGTAAGGGGTGGAGAATCTAAGAACTCGGTCGTTTTGTACTTTGAATGCCATTAATTAACTCGCGCAATTACGCCAAGATTAATTGTTAAATGAGGAGAAAAAGGATAGAGAGATACAGATATTAGACAAGTGAATAAAGGTGTAGAGCTACAAGGAGACTGTTGGGGCATAGTTTCTTCGTTGTTTGAGATTACTTCTGGAGATATACTCGACCCCTCTTGTGCAGAAGGAACACCCCTTGAAATTCTCTTCTACTCATACCTAACGTTGTTCCAATGATAAACCTATATATAGGTCCATGGAATCGTGTCAATTGCTACTTCGCAAGTCGTTCGGAGATTACTGCACCCCTAAGGAATATCATCAAGTGCGGTATTCTCATTAATTACACGTCTCTATACCGACGTAATTACACGTCTCTGTATGTTATATAAATCTTCATAATCATTATTTATTTGTAAATTATAAAATTATAAATTTTCATCTTTGGATAATAATCCTTTTTTTCCCTCGTTTTCACTAATTAACACTTGATTAATAATTATCCTGTCTTACTCTGTTACAGGTAAGCGAATAGAAAATTCACAGTGTGCCAATTAATTAGCAAAGTATCATCTGAAGTGGTGAGCTTAATCAATTTCCCATGAATTTAATTACAATTTGTATTTAACTTTCCAATTGGTTTCATCTCTCCAAGTCCTCGTTTGTATGCAATGGAATAGGATTACGTTCATTTGATACAGTTATTAGTTAATTGAAATGATGAATAATTAAATTCTGGTAGAAATTTTTTATTTGCAGGAAATAAGGAAATGGAATTTTATTCCAACATTTTTTTCCTTCCTTTCTATCTCCTCAAATTGAAAATGAATGCCTAATTGAAATATATTCTTATTAAAACTCCAATTTATCTTCGTATTAATGATTGAATAAATTACAGAAAATAAATAAAATAGCCCGGTAGATGTTATTAATGTTTCTCGGTATCGAATTTCACATTTAGTTTTCATTTCGATGAGTTTATAAAAATATCGAATAATATTCAACCATTTCATTTCCACTTTTTATTTTCAAATGTTTTAACATGAAAATGTTCGTGATGGTTAGGACTTTTGCTCGATAATCGGACGGATGCTGGAAAGCCATTACGGATGCACACACGGATTCTCGCGTAGAGTAGTACCATATTGGAAGCGCCGGATGGTTATTGCATCAAGATAGATATCCCATTCAGATTTCAGAGCCCGTTCTCAATGCATATTAGAACGATTCACGCTCCGGAACCGAACTGAATACGGTATTAGTGCTTTACACTTGTATGTGTATGTATATACTGCAAGGCTTTATATAGCCGCCTGTCTCACTGCAAATTCTACCTCCTATCCTATTCGACTCTCCTGTTTCATCCTGCTTCTGTTCTCCAACATACAAAGCTCATACTACTACACCATTATGTACATATATCCCCAGTGTGATCCGACGTCTTAACCCATGAGCACGCTTCTGCATCCTATCATCAGAGTTTGGAGGGTTGTTTGTAACACAGATGCATTCATTACAAGACTATACCATCTCACTTCCGGTTGTACGAATACAAGCTGTCTAAAATCTTCTATAAATTATACACTTCATTATGAAAATTTTTTATTGTTATTATTCCTCCTTTCTTTTCACAATATAGGCAACAAATTGTTTATTATCCCAATTGCAATTATTCGGTAATTGAATATAATTTGAAAACAAAATTACAAGAGCTTCACTCGTACGATCACTCGCAAAAAAAGAATTCTGAGAACGTTTTGAAACAAATAATTTACCAGGTTTAATTTTTTTTCCTCTTTTCCTTTCTTTTTCTTGTTTCACGTTTGGAGAGAATAAAAGGGATTTTAAATTGGTTAAATCGCAGATGCAAACAAGTTTCGGGTTTCGAATGTAGCAGTGGTGGTCTGTGTTACACCACCATCGGCGCTGCACGAAAGTACCAAAGAAGTCGAGGTTAATTGCAGGGGCCATCGAGAGACCAAGTTCCCGCCGTATATCACACATATACTATGTATTCAACCCATTTCACATTGGTTAGCCCCCCCTCCTCCGCCATGGAACATACATTAACATACATGCACAAGATCCCCTTTGCTTGAGGTCAGTCTGCGAATTATAATAGCTTGAATAGTGCTAATTGCATTCAATCACTTCCGATCTCTGATGATTCCTCCACGAATTGATAGTTAGTGAGGATCATCGAATTAATTTGTATGATAAAATTGGAAAACCAGAAATTTTATTTCAATATTTCGTCTCTGTTTTTCTTAACGAAAATTGATATATTGACGAAAATTTATCTACTTTTTGGCATCAGATCCATGAACAGATTGTCGAATCTCAATTTATTTATCCAGAAGCGAGGAAACTGTCCGTTGTCTTGACACGAAGCCAAGTCGGTCTGGTTTTGAGAAGACGTTTGGGAGGAAGGGGAGGATTCTGTTGGAGTTTTAGAGACGTCGTTTTATTATTCCCGTCTGACAGCCGCAGAAGCCTGCGGACTCGCCGGGACGTCTTCTCTACCTTTCTTCTTCATTTTTCTCTTCTCTTCTGTCCTTTCATTATAAATATAGAGCATTATATTGGGCGACAGGAGAAGAGCGAGCGAATAGAGATCCACGTCGTGAACACTGTTCTTTTATTTTTTTTTATCTCTTTTTCATTTCGTATAATATCGAACATCACGTTTTTCCCAATTGCTTCGACGAGTTCAGTGACGCTTGTACGAGAAATCGGGTACTGAATAATGGATGCCTTTGTCGGAACGCGTTAAGATTGAAATGAAGGAATAATAACAAAAATAATAATAATAATGTTGCTGTCCAAATTTGGTAGAACATCATTCGAGCTCCACGATCAAATGCATATTGATGAGTTAACAAATATTTTTGCTGTTGAAATATTTTTTTTAATACAGATAAAAATTAATTTCCCAATATTTACTGAAACATTTTCGAGTTTATGATTTCTTTTTTTTTAATGAAAGTTTCCCACGAATTTTATCCATACCATGAATTTTTACCAATATTTCAATACAAATAAATGCATCTACCAATATTGTGAGTATGATACGAACGGATGGATGAATTGAAAAAGGGCGATGCGAGGACCGGCAGAGAGAAGAGATGGGAATTTAAAAATTGCCACAGCCAAATGCGAGAATGAAATCGCGATGGGTCTCATTAACGCCCGGCGTCGCTGAAATCGAAACGCCACAGTTGCGGATAAATCAATCGAACGGTAATTAAGCGCTGGCAGAGGAGTTTCTGGGAGGTGGATTGTTGGAGAGTGAGTGAGCCAGATAGAGTTTGCTGAATTTGATGCTACAATGAAGTGGGGTTGAGTGAGGGAATCGATCGATATTGTGTCCAGTCTATAGTATCAAAATTCCCCCTCCCAGGCCTCCAATCCAATTCGTTCGTTCCCCCTCTAGTCAATTTAACAGTGGACTCTCGCTCGTATATCCGGAATTGTCTCGTATAACGATCGGGACACCTCGATTACCTCGGAACTCCCCATCTATCTCTTTGCATTTGCACTGTGTGGACCATTTTGCGTGGTAACTCCCACGTAAAATTGACTCGATATACTAGTGATTCAATCATTTCATTGGCTCTACTAAATTTTTATACCTTCCTATTACTCTTGAACTGTGGGAAAAGACTTGAATTTTACGTCAACCAATTCAATGGATTGATGTTCGTTATGAAACATATGACGTCTTATGCACATCGTCATACGAATTTATGCAATTAATGCTCGAATGAAGAGAGGAGGGTGATGAATAATCAATTGGGATCGACGGTGGTATATATTCACAAGCAATTCGCATTCACCATCTTAATTAAATCGATGTAGGTATACGGATTGGACTTGTTAAAGCGTTATAGGGTCGAAGACGCTCACACAAACTGGGCACACGATTAGCGTAGTTATCGGTTATACGGGTACGGCTTCGTTTGGTTGACGCCAAACTACTAACACAGTTGAATACAACGATATGAACTCAGGGGGATAGGAGCCTCACTCCCACCTCAGGTTCACTCTAGTTTATGTGTGTTTGGTACATCGTATCCGACGATAGTGACACGATTGGAAACCGTGCACCTACATTGTCATCCGATTTACGCTACGGGATTTAATGCATTAGTATCGTGTCAGCGGACATGGCCGATGTGCTAAATTAATCTTGCTCTACCCGTATACGATATATACCGTATATAACTCAAACTATGGTGTTGTATCGACATCACGTCGTACGTTTTCAGGGCTCTTGCGAATCTGACGTTTTATCAATAAAGATTAATGGTATTTACATGATTTTTTTTCACCTCTCGCTTTTTCAATGAGTAAAGATGAAATAACACATACTAATTTCGCTCATGATTAATGATGATGATGCATTGGTTTCTGGTAATTGGAAAAACGCTTTTATTACTCAAGAATCTGTGAATAAGAATCAAAGGGAATAAGTTTCCTCAAAGGGAAAAAATAACTAAATACAAATAAAAGTATTCTCTAAGGGGTTGCTGACACGGATGTGGTCGTTGTGTACTGTTGGCTCTTCTGGCAAAGCTCGACGCGTGCTGATACACGCAGCGAACACGTACTTGGTACATGTATTCTCATTCTTCTCTTTTACTTCCTATCCTCCCCCTACTCTTCTCCATACTCACTCAGTCTTTTTCTTATTCCTTTATTTCTTTATCTCTTCCCTCACTGTCTGTGAAGTTGAAGTGAGCGCACAAGGAGTGAGAGGCCCCACTGCGAATAATGCATCGTCTCTTTTATATATTTATACAACGGGGACTCTCGATGCCAATCTTCCACTCTTGGGAAAGGGTCCAGGCACTTGATGCTCAACAGAGAGAAAGAGAGAGTTGGGTACAATCAATTTGCGAGTCAGCTTTTCACAAACCTCGAAATAACTCTGGCAGAAATAAATCAGTAGATCTCTCGTTCTCAATTGGTTTTAGTCTCGACGATTTTTCATGAAAATTAATTTTTTTTTTTCATTACATTTTTTCGCACAAAGTGTCTTGACATTTCAACGTAATGAATTGAAGATTGAAAAATCATTGCAGATCGAGAGTAATTAATTGAAGCTTTTTTTGAATAAATTCATTAACGAAAGCAGAAGCAATGTTTTTTCTAGCGTGAAAAGTGCGAACGACAGTGTATGGTAAAACGTGTGAATTAAAAGGGGTCGAGTTGAGCGCCACTATGACTGCATTCCACTGTTCTGTAGCCAGTTGGTGATGTTAGTGCAAGCGCGCGAGCGCGTTCTCTCGTGTCCCGCGCGTTTGCACGTGCACGCGCGCATTCAGCGTCGTTATAAACCATGGATGTACATACACACCGGTAGAAAGAAAGAGAGCCGTGTCTTAGAATCACTCGTCAGAGAAAGAGATCCCTTTAGTTCAACCGTTGGTATCGTTATCTTCTTTCACTATATCTTCCTCTCCCTTTTTCTCTCTACTATACTCAAGTGGACATCGATCGAGTTGTGGTAAACTCAAGTGGTATAAAGTTGGGGGGCTATATACACTGATGCGCTCAATGTAACCGTTGACTTCTCGTTTATGTATGGTGCACATAAATCACTGAGTGAAATCGCTAAATTTATGCTGGGAATAAAGTAAATTTGCTTCAATCTCTTTGTCGTTTTATTTATTTTCTTCAACTGCGGAGGAGGGAAATTAGTGTGAGAGAGGTCGGAGTGAAATGAAGATTAGGAGTAAAACAAACGTATTGGAAATCAGTTGGAATTCGAATGTTCTATTCATGAAAAACACACTGTAAGAATGAGAGTAGTTGAGATAAGATCTTTTCAATGATTCTGTTGGAAAGCTGAGGCAATTTGCTATTCCAAAGATGTGGCAGAATTCGGCCGGTTTTTGGTGATTTTTTGAAAATTTAAGTGTTTTATGACAAAAATTTAAGTTTTAGCCCTTTTCATTTTCAAAACTTAGAATTTCTTTGTAAAAATTTCTGGTTGACCGAAAACTCGAATTTTCAAAAAAATAAAAAAAATTAATTTTGACACATGTATTTTTACTAAAAT
>JABSMS010050807.1:0-22625 GCA_018902275.1 Aleiodes sp. PSUC_FEM 10030003
TAATCAATATATTTTTGATTTATATTTTTTAGAATATATTTTTTTCTACATGGGCATACGTTTTTATCATTCTCAATTTTGGTTTCATACATGAAAGTTTTATAGCCGACTTCTAGAATGTACTGGAGACACAAAAACTATCGAAATCATGTATTTGCGCATCTGCGTCAAAATGTGCTCATGAAACTTCTTCAGTTGTTTTATCTTATCTATTATGATTGCAAATAAAAATGCCGTTTTTTATTTCTATCAGGTGGATATGTTTCATTCAAGGTCTTTTAATACGTAGAACGATTGTCAATATTGGGAAATCATTCAAAGTTACATGTCTTGTAACAAAAAACGTCCCATATAAAGACATAAAAATTGAGGATCACACCTGTAGTCTGAGTTTTAATCTGCATTAGTACAAGGAACAGAGATTTTTGATAAGAAAAAATGACAGCAGCATTATCAAGAATGGGAATTTTGAATTTACTCGTTGTTCTCGTACTTTATAACAACATACGGACAAGTGAAGGACTTCGGCCAAATATTACCATGCACGACCTCCTGGATGAGATCTTAACATCTCTCCCGTTGAGTTTGCGTCAAATAGAGGAAGTTTCGCCGCCTGCATTGGATACCCTGCATTACCTAGTAAAACAATCAAATTCGTCAAAAACACTATACATGGATTTTTTTGATCAACCACAGCACATAAATGAGCAGTACGAAGAATTACATCGGTATAAAATGTCTACTGCAGATGACAAAATTCGATTCATGAACCTTTATAGTTTTGCGAATCGATACGCTGATTCTTCATTTGATCCAAAGTTGTGGGATCGTTTGGATAAATTTATAAAAACAATTAATCCAAATTCTCGTCACGAAGGAATTTTTCATATGTTCTCAACATATATAAAGGTCAGGTTCATAGATGTCTCGATGTTTCAGTGAAAGAAAATTTTGTAGATATTATTACAATTTTCTAGAATCGAGAAGATCAGTGGTGTGGAGAGAGACAATCGGTCAGTTCTGTCATCTATGGCTCATTCCGATATAGTTTGAATATTATAATGAAAGGATACTCCATCATACTGCAGTCATACATCATACGTAAAGATCTCGATCCAGGTAATGATAAATTAGATTGATTTATGCGGAACAATTAGGGCTTCTGATATTGTTTCACATCTTGAAATAATCGAATGTTAATATACTTGGAAGAAACGAGGAAAACGACGTGATCGAGAATTCAATCAGAACAATGTATGGAAAAATAATTAATTTTCCCTCGAAAAATTTGTAAAGAAAAAAATATGATTAGGAATCACAACTTCTTGTTCCCACAAATTTTTTGCCACCTTATATGTGAGGACACGTGGGTGATATAGGGAAATATTAGAGCTCTAGTTTAATGAGAAATTTGTGATGTTGAACGAATGGGAACAGAGATTGATTTGATAAATTTCAAATGAGAGATGGGTCATTTCTCTCATACGTTGTCCAATCGGACTTTCTCGATAATTTGTATTGCTATTTAAAGGAGCCAGGTAGAGAGTCCTTTGAGACTCTTTGAATCCCGCTTTCTGTATTTATTTTCAGTGCCGTCCTATTCATTCTATAATCACTTGATCCATGAAAATGGGTACGTATCCACTATGAGAAACATGTTCGAGATTTTCAAACAATTAGAAATTGGTGCATCAACGAGGATTGTTCCATGTCATCCTCGTAATCAAGTGAGAGGTAAGTTTTCCTCGGCTCAAAATAAAATGAAAATGAATCACTGAATATAAAAATTCAATAATTTATTGAATAATTGGTCTTTCCTTTAAATCAAGGTAGTACCTATCTTGAGATGGAAAAATTATTACAAGGAGTTCTTCCACAAGAAATAACCCTAAATGAAAAAAATTCAGCGAAAGGTGGTTGTGAAGACTATGGGGGTCAGGGTACAGCGTATTATCCCTACAAAAATATAAGACATGATGGTGATTGGAAATGTCATGGATTGATGTATAATTGTTTCAAAATACCACAGTATATAGACATCTGCAAACCTGTGAGAAATTATCAATAGTGATATCCCGAAAGGCTCGAAATTGATAGTTATCCTTCGATAGGTTCATCACATAGTAAGATATGTGAAACTTGGAGTAAGGAAAGTATCGATTTTGATCCACGATGGGCTTTTCTAAGATAATTTTTCACTACTGAGTTAAAGGGAAAAAATCGTCATATGCAATGATTCCAGTCGCGGCCCAGTCGTCGATTTGATGGTTTTACAGATAATTGTATAGAAACTATAAGCATCTATGAGGAGAGATATGAGGGTATGGGTAGAAAGTCCACATGTTCTCGCGGGCAGAAATGGACATTGTTCGATTGGCGTTACCCAATGCCTTTCAGTTTTTATGAACTTGAGCAGTGCGCCTGTGTATGTGATGATTTCGAGCATCCGAGAACACTCAGGAAATTTAGCAGAGAATATGCGATGGCTGATTTTAAAAATAACATGTGAGGCATAAGTTAAATTGAGAAAAGGTGAACGAAATGATGAATTCCATTTTCAGAAATCGTTTTGAAAATTTTTTCTACTCTGATATTGTTTCACAATTCTGAGCTGGGAAAATGAGAAGAATTCCGCAAAATAATGATATTCCATTTCACAACACGCTGCTCTTTAATTGTCTCTTTTTTTGTTCTTTCATAGATGAAAATTTCGAAATAATAACGTGAATACTTTTCGAATAGGGTGGTGACAGGAATTCGTCTTGTTAATATTTCAAACGTCATCCACATCCAAATTCAAGAGGGTAAATTGGAGGAATATGGTTTTATTAATCCCTCAACTGTAAAGTGGAGGCTGAAGAATGATATAGTAAATCGTCACGAGGTTCTTTCAAGGAATTCTGATGAAGTTGTAACATTGTCTTATCACAAACGACGAGTAAATTTGGGTCAAATTCATTTTGAACCCAATGACGTTGTTATTGGTAAATATTATCCTATCTATCTATTCATATCACGAAGATCATGAAATAATTTCATTCAATTATGAGAAATTATCTTGATAGGTGTTGCTTTCGATTGGGATAAAGAGGGTAAAGGTGTAGAATTATTAGTTTTTGGAACTGTTTTTTCATTTTCAACTGGTAAATTGAGTCAAGATTATCGAATACGCCATGCGCCCAGTGAGCCAAGGTATGTCCTTGGAATGAATAATGAAAGTTCTATTGAATATTCGAATGATTACGACCTGTATTTTTTAGGGAGGAAATAGTATTGGAGAATATTCCTAGGCCTATACTATGTGACAACAATGTTGCAGTAAACGGAGATAATCATTTCATTAAATTCCAACCAACCGCTTGGCTGAACGATGCTGCACAAACAACAATTCCTTATCTAGATATTCAAGAAGTAGCAACTAGTCCACCAATTATGCTGAGGGGGATCGGGTTGTATTATAAGACAGGGGATGTTGGGGGATTTTTATGCGGTGTATACATTGGCTTCGAATTACATTCTCATGGAAATGAACTTTTTTCATTTTATAATGATACATTGTATTAATTTGAATATTAATAAATTGAGTACTACTCATTTTCAAGAGTAGTTTATGAATGTCGTTTATGAACCAACTTTTAGACTCCAACGATAAAAATTTCATTTCACTCTTTTCAACCCACCCGGACTCCGAAGAACAAGTCACCAGTTACGTCCATGACGTGAGTTCTAGGTAACGCTGCGAAATGCATTCCTATTCATCGCCGATTACTTTTTCGAAAACTCATTTAAACACATTTAAACAATGTTTAACAAAAAAACTGCATATATTATAGCGCGTTATTCCTGTTATAACTGCATTCAGTTATTAACGGAATAACGCGATCACGGCTGAGCATGAGAGTCACTGCTTTTTCTATTGTCTGCTAACGAATAGTCTGCTATCCTCCACTTCATAGAGAACTCTCGCGTATATAACGAACCGTACTTCGTTCTTCGTTTCTGCTCTGCCCCCGTTACGGTTCGATTCAACCTAGCATCCATCTTGTCGAGATTTATTGACTTCAACCTGTAACGCTGTTAATTATTGTGCAGCAGGGTGATTCACTAGTCCAACGTAGAACATTAATGAAATATAGGAGAATTTTTCTCCATTTAATACTCCATTCATTCATGAAAGAATTAAATGGATTGGAAAATCGAAGTATTTTGCTCGATATCTTTATGAAATCTGCAATGAAATTTTATGACTCAAGAAAAGTTCATTATTGCATTATACGTAGAGTTGCTTTTCTCTGCACAAATAGTGTCAATGATAAAAATTTCAGTCGTTAAGAATACTATTGACACAATCAGTAAATGGATAGGATATTAGAAATGTCAGTGGGTGAATTGCTATTTCCACTCACCTCTTTCCTCATTCCACGGACTTCAACGTACATTCAACGTCAGATCTTATGGAATTAACACGAATGCGAGGTGAGTATGGGTACGTGCGCAAGTGCATCTGACTTGTGAGATACTATCGAGTTATATTGACTGGTGGAGTCCAAGCTCCTACCTAATGCTTTTACGTGATCCCTGCTACTTTCTACAGATTAAGAAGAAGAACGAGGAAATGTGAAAAAGAGGAAATACGAGATGATTTTTATTAGGAGGGGAAATTTCGAGGTATTTCGCGTGTTAAAGATAATCATTCGATGGATTGACGGGTGTACGTGGTGATAAAAAATCTTCGTCATTCCATAGTTTCACATTTCGAATGGAACAATACTTCTTTTAGATCATTTCTCATTAGATCAGCTTCAAGACAGATCTTCAATCAGCGATACAAAAAATATACATCATTTGTATTGATTTCAATATTCTACATAATTATGTAGAGTATTCATTTTTTTGATGATGAGTCATTCAGTTAATAATGAGTCCAGATAATTTTAAAATTTATTTGAAAATTGGAAAACTGGTGCAGGTCTCGTTATCCGTTAGCGAATACTGTAAAATCTCTGGAAAGTTTTGCATATTCATAAATTCCAAGTTTTTTGATTCCTGTATAGAAATTACGAGAGTATTCCTTCCCCTTGAATTCACAAATCTTCTTCTAAATAATAAATTCTTGTTATAGATGAGAAATATGTCGCAGGCTACGTCTAACTGATTTGACTGAATCCATTGTAAATGAGGAAACAAATTTTTTCATCACTCCTCTTGTTATTATAAACCAAGTGAACAAGGGAAAAGGAGGGAAAAATAAAGAAAATGGTTTTTCCTTCTTTGCTCAAGCTCGATGAACAAATCGTGCATCATAAATCGTTCTGTTTGTCCCCCTTGGCTTTCAACGGATACTCTTTGGAGGAAATTTCCCTTCTCTTGGAAAATCGCGAGTGTAAGCAAGAAAGCAAGAGAGGAATGTGCAAAAAAAAGGAGAAGGAACCAAGAAAAAGAGAGAGGGGAAAAATTGAAGAGGGAACAAGTGAAAAGGGAATGAACGTTGTAGATGAGGCCAGCCAAGCGGATTCGAATATTTTTCCACTGCGCCGAACGAAGAGTAATGAGAGAGCCGTCCTCTCCCCTTTCCCTTCAATATCTCTGTCCCTCTCTTTCAGCAACTGTATACGTGTTTCCTCTCTCCTCTTTGCTCCAGTTTCATGTTACTTTTTTGCTTTCTCTCTTTTCTCTTTATTCTTTTTTCAACATATTCTTTTATTCCTTTTCTGTCGACCTCTTAATATATACAGAAGTTGAGAAAATAAAAACAAAAAATGAAGAGAAATATGTAGGGAAACTTGTTCTCTTTTACGCAGTTCTTTCAAACGAAGTGGAAAAGTTGTTCAGATTTGGAATTCTGCAAGTTCAGTTTGACATTATTACAAGGAAAATTGCCTGAGATTGAAGTATTCCATGTTGTTATTGAGGAGAGGGAAACTATTTTGCATTCGCCTTGGAAGCACTTCGATTTTTGATATTCTTAAAATCATAGTATTTGAAAGTTCCCTCAATTTTAATTATTCATAGATAAATCATTAAGAATTTTTTATTGAAATATATTTTTTTTTTATTAACTTATTCAAATATATCTTTCAATTTTTTTTCATTACTTCTTTTAAATAAAATGATCTGTTTCTCAATCTGAACTTCTGATTAATGATCCTAAATCCACGATTTCTCTCTGATTATTTGAATACACTCGAAAATTTCGGGGAAATTCATGGAAATCGATGAAATGATATGAATTATACAGATTATATAAAGAGAAACAGTCCACTCAATTTATTCTCAGAATAATTTCAATTTTTTTCGCTATTTCCACAGCTCTTTATGAAGTACACGAGAATTTGAAAAAAGATTGCAGTTTTCATGGAATTTTTCACAAATAAAAAAATTTACTGTCGAAAATTAGCGATTCTATAGCATACTCAATATAAATTCAAAAGACAAAAAAAAATCATAAGAAGTTTATTCCGAAAATATTCATTCTCAATCGTAAAATAGTAAAACTACTATTCGCTAAATGTGGAAATGTGAAAAAACCTTTTTTTTATTATATGCAATTATGAGAATAAAAAATGTGGCGCAGCTATCAGACACTAACGGCATTTTAGTGACGGCAACCACGAGAGAAAAGACCGGAAAATGGCTAAACGATGGCTCGTTTAACTAGAATGTGCACTGTATTCGGACAGTAGCTATATTCGTATAGGAAAGTTACCACTGTTATTCCATTGGCTCGAATAGATACAAACGTAACTACTAACTACCCGGAATATCTATCCGTAATGCTATTGAGCAGTTCCGCAACTGAGACTGTAAAAGATATGGACATTCTCGCTTGTCTACATCATTATCATTAATGGACATTTGTCTGATTATTCCGATAAGGATTATGCGCTCTGAATTCGTGATTTTTTCAGCGATCATAAAATTTTGAAGATTAAAATTGAAAATTGGTTTTGAAAAATCCCTCATTCAGATTATTGCCCCAATTTTTCCGTATTAATTAAACTCTTTCGCATATTTTAATAATCACGAAAAGTATTCATTATTGCTCGCGATTATGATCATGAACGTTAAAAAATTCAGCAATTAAAAATTCAATCACATTGAATAATACAAAAATAATTTATTATTCAATCGCATCGCCCGTATATTCACTCAACATATTTATTCCAATATTTGTCTCTACCAGTTGGCTGAATTAACCGAATGTGTAATATCTAAAGCGGATATGAAACACTGAATAAACTCATTTTATTCAACATTTCAAATAATATCAAAATATGATGAGAAACAGAATATAAGAGTAAATATGAATATATACATGAATGAAGTACTGTAAATAAAGGATATTTCAGAGATATACAGAGAGAAATGTATAAAGTTCCTGGTAGCGGTTATATATATATAGACATAGTATTCTAGTTGAGCAGCCTCAGCGAAACTCTCTCTTTCTGTCTCTCCGCAGTATCGATAATTTTATTTTTACTGCTGAACAGTTTGAACGTTTGTTACTTTTCGTTTTTCACCCCCCTCAGTGCCCTGTGTACGGACATTTCAAGAACCGAGGAGTTTTGACCCACACAATGCTGTTTATATATATACAGCCACTGTCATGTCCACTTTAACGTTGATCAACAGGGACAAATGCAGTGGGATAGAAGTTCATGTGCATAAAGTTTATTGATATCCACCGATACTTAAACTTTCTCAAACATTCACCAGCTGTAAATTCTATATTTCCCTCTACCTCTTATATTTTCCCGAGTCATGTTTATTATTATTTTTTTCTCCGTCATTTCATTTCTCCACGTCTCCACTTGCCTTATTCCTACAATTTCCACGTTTCTCAGAGCCCCAAAGTCACTTCAACGCTTCTCTCCACAGTGCAGAACTGTGTGTGGCGTCACCTGTCACTAAAACGACAGTTCGATATGTCGGGCGTTAGGGGAAAAAAAGTGATTGCCAAAGGAAGTTGCCGTGAAGTGTAGCGAATGCCTGCTTTCGAGTAAAGTATAGAAAAAGACAGGCTGTTTTTCTCGTGATATCACGAAAATGAAGAGAAACAAAAAAAAGAAATTATAGCTATGCTAGTGACGTTACTGAATTCACATCGTGTCAAGTTGAATTGTTGGTTGAATGAAATTTTATTCGTGAATATTTGAGGGACAATTTTCTTCTATTGCTTGCGAATGTTTTTTCAAAAATATTGACGTACGAATTTCACATTCACTATAATGTCAATATAATTTATTGAATTCAAGCGTTTGGTTTATTGATATCACTCCAATATGATTTCACCCCGTTCATTTCGTTTGATCCGCCAAGCGCATTGTTGTTTATTGGACGCTATTGCGTTTGAATGTATTGTGGAGTACGAGAGGTCAAAAGGCCATTGAAAAAAATTTGTTGTCCGTCGGCGTTGACTCCTCTGATATCCGATGGGCGAGGAGGAAAAAATAAAGGAGAGAACAGAGAACGACGAAAAAAAAATCGGAAAAAATACTGGTAATATAACTTTGCAACGACACCGCGAGAGTTTCATGATATTTGAAACAAGAGAGAAACCGTTGGGGAGGCCGCCACGGGTTTGAGTGAGAAGGTACGAGAAAGTTTTTCGGTGAACTGCAGTATAGATATAGTGGTAATGTCACATGGCTTTGGTATCACTGGATTTTTTCGAGGAGAAATGGAGAGACGCTGGTATAATACAGAGAAAGAGAGCAAACTCGCTCGTCTGAAACGATAAGAATATAATGCGGCGCCAGGGAGTAGAGCAAGTACTGTACAGGGAGAAGAAGGGGAGGAACTAACTTTTATCCACCTGCAACAATATCCTCGGAAAACTCTTTCGCGGTTGCGTGAAGAAAGTGTCACGATATATCTCGGGATGATGCCCCTCATGGATTCGTATTTCGGGAGTTCGGAGGAGAAATGGTTAGGCACTGGTTCATTTCAATCTAACTCTTCTCTTTTACTATATGAAAGAATTTACATATTCATGACTTCTGATATCTCGAGTTATCACGAGAATTGAGAAGAGAATGAATTTCATAAGATTTTACAACTCTATCGTACTTTATTTTTACAACTGACAGAAATCCTGAAGGATGGTATCTCGAACGAGCTTTGATTTCATGAAATATTATCTGAAAAATTGATATGCATTCTTTTCAATTTTACGCAGTAAATAAAAACAGATCGAATAGGAAATAAGGGATGAGATTGTGAGGATGGTTGCAAGAAGAAATAAGAAAATTCAATACCTCGAGGGACTCTCAACTCCGGGCTTGGCCTCCAATCGTTGAGCGCATTCGAGATGGAAAATTTTCAACTCTGTGAACTACTTGAAAGAGCCTTGAACTCTACTCGTCAGTGGGTGAAGAAAATCTTGGGCAAACTCTGCGGTACTTTGCACGCCTAAGGTTTAGGCTTTTCGAGCTGAGTTTTCCAGTGGTTTAGTATCGTACTTTGCCATTTCATCGATCCATACTCATCCAGATCGAAAACAAATAGAGAAACCGGATGATGATGTCTACCTCTCAGAGGCTGGAATCTCTTCCAAAAGTGGAGGAGGAGAATGCAATGCAGCATTGGAAGAGGGAAGGAGAGGTTGGAGTTTGGTAGAGCAAGTACGAAAACCTGAGAGAACTGATTGTCACGGAGAAACTTCCTTAATTATCCTTGGTGGTTTGGCGAATTATTCGGGATGGCTGAGACGCGACGCGGTTTACCATCGCAGTTGACATTTGCGAACAAACAAGTCAAGCCTTGGGGAACAGTCTGGACATGGTAAAACTATGGGGAGAGAAGTAGTGGCTTCAAAGAATGGGCATTGAATTTTTTTCGAAAGTTTTCAGTCATCGACACGCCCCGTTGATCCATCCGAGTTTTTGCCGATAAACTTTTTCTTCGAGAACTTATATTTGACGTTGCTCTGCCAAAATAAAGGACTCAAAACTCTTATTTGACGTGACGGAATGATTTTAAGATTTCCCCTCAAATTCAAATAACTGCTGCAAACAAATCTAATGGCGCTGTTGTGTTTTGGAGTATTTCAATAAAAATGAAGTAGAGAAAGGAACATTCAGAAATTCGAAACGATCCCAGGCGAGGCTGTGTACTGGAAATTTCAAGGATTACGCCGTTGGTGCAGCTACATGGGCATAAAAGGAACGCTCAATTACACCATGTACACGAAAGAGAGAGAGAAGGTCTTCTACGCTGCATTCACCGTCGCACAAACGGCAAATCGTTCTAGCTAGTTTGCTCTTCAAGTATACCACTTACTTTGACTACATACGTTCTGTATAGCGTCATTTCTAAGTGGTCGCATACATGCTAATGCAAAATTAACCAACTGTTTCAGTGCGACATCTTGTACGTTGGAGGTTAATCCGAAGTAATGGAGCTTGAGCTACATCTCAAGGAGAATTGCGTAACTTAGCTGTAATATACCTGAGGATATAATTCAATCAGTTGAGTGATTCCCTTTCTGTTGCAGAAAAAGAGAAAATTTCTCCAGGTTTGTCATCTTCCGGTTTTATTATATAATGTGAGATATTCCTAAGGAAAATGCACGGATATCACAGTTTTTAATGAAAATGTTGGAGTAATATCGAAAAAGATGTCGCAGGTGAATGATAGAAAAGATTACTTCAATATCCAAAATAATATTGTCAGCAAGTTGTCCGTAAACAAAAAATCCGAAATCCCTTGGCACGGCCTGCATAACGATGTACTTGCAATTCCTCCAGTTTCTCATGAATGCAAAAGAGAGTATCTGTGCATGCGAATAGATGTCATTGGAAGTATTGCCAAAGGGTAGTCTGACAAGTGAGACAAGGGCAGGAGGGAAATGAAGGGAGGGAAAACCTTGTGAAGAAGGAACAAGCCCTCGGGGTAGACGTGCCGTCGATACGTAACGCCACCAAAAGGATTTATATAACTGTAGATATAATTCCGTGCTGAATGCAGATGACTCGCAACAAGGATCTCAGGAATATTCGAAATTCCTCTCTTCTGATAGTCCTCTGATCTCCATTACAAGATACATTTGATGTAAAAAGAAGAGGAAAATAATGTAAAATATGTATTGAAGAGAGCCATACCCGAGGACACTGTTCATAAAATCTTTTTGATATGTAAGCAAGGAATATTCAATATTCTTTCATTTCAAATCTCGGCAGATGTGCTAGGGAAAAGAAAGAAAAATTATACTAGCAAATTTGAATAAAAGGAATCTCAATGACGTCATTTACGTAAGATTTCAATGAGGATTAATTCTAAAGTCAATTTCATAGTATTTCATTAACTCAACAATGTCTGTCTCAGCAATTACTTGAGAATAATTTTTATTCTCCTTCATTCTCTCTTCGTCCATCAGCTTCATTCTGATTCTTTCTACGATTCCATCATTCCTGCTCGTCGAGGCATATGGAAACAAAGAGATAGTCTCAAAGAATTCAATTTAAAAGAAAGGGAACATATAGACACTGTCTTCGAATGTATTTTGTCAGTTAGTATAATTTTATTACATTACTCGAGCATTATATTTCAGTTTCTGTACTATCTAATTATGGTTACTTCTATCCAGGTAAATTCAAGGGCTCTTTGAGGGGATCTAAATCAGTTTGCTGTGTTACTATTGGCTCAGTAGAATAGTTATGGTTAGTTTGTGGTAGACATTTGTGGGCACAAAATGCGAGAATGGTCAAGCAAATGCACATAGTATAACATATACAGGGTCACAAGTGAAAAGGGGGATTCAGTATGAGGTAAATTCAAGCGCAGAGAGAGATAGAGTGGAAACAGTTACTCTCAGTCTCACTCAATTTTCTACCTATGCTTTTGGTGGAAAAGTTTTGTGTAAAATCGTTGCCGCATACTCTCAGTATGTATCGTATGGTTTCGTTCCGTTGAACTTGTGGATTGTTGAGGAGAGGATGAGAAGGAGTGGTTGTAGTATACAGAATCCGCTTATATCTAAGGCTACCAATATACGTGACGTTGTTAACGTGACAAAGGATCCATTGTGTTACCAGAAATTGGCGCAACTTTTTTTTTAAATGGAGAATGAAATAATTTTTCATTGTGTGAGAAGAGTTTCTTTTCTTTTGTTAAATTGGCGTGTATTGATTAATGTTTTGAATGGAATTTGTTGAGTGAAAAACATTGTAAAATGTCAACGAATTCTTTGGGGAGGATTGATGAGGCTTATCTCCAGTTAGTGATGAAGAAAAGTTTCCTTTTATTCTTCTCGAACTTAATTGGTTGTTACGAGGATGATGAATTTATCTTACCTTGTTTCTCAATGGCGCCGAGTTCGGTTGGTCCTTCATTGAAGATGGCGTCCTGAGGGAGAATCTGGAATGACAAAATTGTTGTATAGCTCAACTGTAAAATATATTTTGTGATGATAGAATATAAGAATATGATTGGAATAAAGAAGAGAAGAGGCAGGATCTTTTGGACGTCGACAACCAAACTTTCTGCAAAACCCTCAAGTCTAGGAACACTCTTTGGTCAGATTTTAGTCACTAGGGAGCATAAATGCAGTTGAACTTAGAAATTGAACGTTGTCAGTAAGTTGACGATATTTTCGTCCGGAATAAATTATCAGTTATCCATTTTATCTTCCGAGGATTCCGAAAGATCGTGTTCAATATTTTTCAGTGTGTATCATTATGAATGATACTAAATCATAAATTTTATTCATACGGAATTCCGAGATAGTATCTGACGATAAAAAGTGTAAAAAAATGAGAAAAATGATTATCAGCTAAAGTATCTTTGTATTTATAGTAGCGAGAGGAAAAGAAAATGAAAAATGGTTTTCGAAAAAAAGAAACAGAAATAAAGATAGCTCAAGACAGGAGGGGAATGATAGCCTCGTGATCGAGCGACAAAACGAGAGAAAATACGAAAAATACCCACACACACTCACAGAATTCTCGATTCTATATCGAGAAGAGAGGCATTCCGACTTCTCTTGAAAATAACTCGTACAAAACGAAAACGATGGATCCCAAATAGAGCAAGAAGAAAAATAAGAGAGAGAGAGAGATAAAAATATTATGCGCTTTTTTTTCGTCTTTTTGTTCGGAAGTGAGACGAGAGATAAGGGTGAACTCAGTAGTCTCAGTGTTGGACGAAAGAGGACTCGGGGCTATGGGTAGCACAGCTTCTTGAAGGATGCCTGCCATTTATTCTCGTCACGTTGTTGGCGTAAGAAATAAAACGAGAATGAGAAGAAAAAAAATGAAAAAAAGGAAGGAATAACACAGCCAAAGAAAAACGAATGATAGAAAAAGAGTGGAAAAAAAAAATAGAAGTCGCTGGGGTAATCCTTTGCTATCTTCCTGCATTCCAGTGGATGCCGAAGGAGAATGAAACGTGGCGAGTGACGGAGCAGAGGGGATAACCCCAGTTGAAGAAACCAGTGGGCTCTATGTCTTCTGTATCCTCAGAGCTTGGATAATATCGATTTTATTTCACTAGACAGTCGCGTGCGCAAAACTAGAAGTTTCGAATTTTTACCAATGCACTGGTCAAATTCACAGTCCAACGGTTCTCTGGTAACTGAGAGTATAGAAATGATAGGTAGATAGCTTCAAATAGAGAAGTGAAGAGAAATAGGACGAAAGCAGGAGGGGAAGCTTTGAAACTGACCCGAGCTTGCAGTAGTCACGGACGAAACTGGACATCGGTCTCGTTTCAACGTCGGCACTTGTCCAACTTCACTGAAGACTCAGTGGTCCAATCCTCGAGAAGTTAGTACGTGCGTTCAACACTACGTACTCGTGGAAAGTCCAAAATCCTGCAACTACAAACGTGTGGAATTCTACTCAATTTTCACTGTCTGCAGTAGCTTCCATTGAGAGGTGCTTCGCCTGTACTCTTTGGTCTCGTATATAGGAAGTTCACAAAATTCAATTGCAACGATGATTGCAATTTTCAGATAGCGACGAAACAAAAAGGGAGATGAAATCATAATAATAATAGAAGGAGAGATTGGCTTTTTGAATCGAAGCTTTTATCGGCGGCATCCAGTACGCACGAATGATCACTACAAAAGCCTTTTTACGTATACACTGCACGTCTGTTGAGATTTCGAGTAATTGCATCCTACCTGGCTCAAATAAATTGGCAGCGGAAGAGAGAAAGAGAGAGTCCGAATTTTCTGCTGAGATGAAAGAAATTATGTCGGGGTTGGATCTTGTGGGAAGAAAAGAAGATTTTTAGCTTAACATTACGATTGACCTCAATGAGGGAAAATCTTTTGGAAATTGGATGGCTTGTTAGTAGAACAAGACGTGTGACAAGTATGCCAATCAGTAGTAATGAATAGTCAGCCATGTTCTGTCATTTGGCAGTCAATTTTACAAAGTTTCGGAGAGAATTTATCTGATTGAGATAATAATTGGGATGATGGTCTGATCAGTTGGAATCGACTATCGAGGAAAGGATTAGGGGAAGTTGGGATTGAACGGACACATTGAATTTTAGTTGGAACTTGAATGCTTCATATGATGAAAATCTCCGTGCATGTACCATTCTGCAATAGAAGGAATTATTATTAATTTTCGGAAAAACCTTCGAAAAACATTGATCTGAACTCGAAAAATATTACCACGTCCAAAAGGAGCAAATCTAAAAATCAATTATAGAAAGTGCCAATTTATCAATCCGAAAGTCACTTTCTTAGGGCGTCTAATTTCAGAGAAAGGAATCAATAAATTCTTCATATAATGAAAATCCTCTAGTTCGAGCGATTAAAACAGAAATGTCGAACAACGGAAATCAATGTGGCGCCCGTAATCTTCGATATATTTCTGATATATTATCAACGTTGATCATAAAACCAATTATGTATCAGTGCGATTTCGTAATAATGACCGAATTCTGTGTGGATTTATTTCCAAACGAAAATGAACTACACTGCGACCTCACGTACAACACATTGTGCAGCTATCAATTACTATTATTAGTGAAACTGTGCAAACAAACCACTACTATTGTTACCGAAGAATGAGCCGAATGTTACTATCCCTAAATTCAACTTCTCGTTTCCACATTTACCACCAATTTTATATCACTGATTTCACTCGATTTTATCGCAAATAGAAGAGGTACGAACGTAAACGAGCCATTTCGTGATAACGCAACCCAGTGAACCAGTCCACTTTATACTCCCTCGGGCAAATTTATTCCTCCTCCGGAACTACCTTGTTCTCTACATTCTCACCTCTTGATATTTTTCACGTCTCAACGTCTCCATTGCAACGGGTTTATTTTTCCTCTTACATCACACGTTATTCATTAATAATTTCGAAAGTAATTTGAAGAATTTGCAGATTCAATACGAAGATTGTGAAAAAGAATATTAAAAATTTCATCGTCACAATTTATTGGAATAATATCCGAGAGAAAAATTTATCGAACAAAGAATTTTCAACTCATGGCCATCCTCTTTCTTCCGCATGATCGCTCTCATATTATGAGTTTTCTCATATCGAGTTTTCCGCAGCAGAAATTGTGTTAACGATAAAAAAAAATTCACTGGAGCTCAATCATTATTGACGAGCCAATAAAAATCAAAGGCTTCTCAATTTCAAACTGTGGTTCTTTCATCATCACAAAGCTTCTTCGCCAATCTGAAATTCCTTCCAACTTCATGAATCTGAATAGAAAAAGCCTTGACTCTATTCTCACATTACATGAGAATCAATTGAAAGAAATTATCATATCGAGATATTTGGCAAATTCCAGGAATTTATAAAATCCTATTCTTTTTATTATATTTCTCAATCTTTCTGTCCTCCAACATATTCTCTCCATTCAAGCATTGAATTGCGTTGCAATGATCGCCAATTTATCCATGAATATATATCATATATATATATATTGCATTGAATATTACGAAGTGCTTTACAAATTCTTTCCGTTTCATTCCAATGCTCTCTTTTCAAATCACTTGAATGAAACATCCTGCTCTGATAAATTTCACACTCCATCATTCATCACGCATTCTTCATCGTCGTAATATATTCATTTCTACCGGTTTCTCTTTTTCAGTTTTCAATGTTCGATTCAATCGAGCTCCGCTTGATAACCCGTGGACTTCTGTACTAGGGACCACAGTGATCTGTGGAAATGAATGGTTATTAGAATCGCTCAAGCGGAGAATAATAATTCGTATTGCACCGAGGGGTCAAATCAGGAGGTAAACTTCGTGAAATTTCAAGTTACCTTGAGTTTGTTAAATATTTCAAGATTTTTTCGTTGAATCTCAAACAATAATTTTCTAACAGTGTATCAGCATTCACTCAAAATTCTTTTCTATTCAAGATATATCGATTCCCAGAAGAAAAAAATACATAGAGCGAAGATAGTTGAATAGAAACGATGATGTGATCCGGCTATTTTGCCATCTCCCAAAGAGCACTCCGTATTCATACGCAAGTATCTCTGAAGTACGCAGAAGAGAATCGGATAATACTGTGAATAGGGTGGATTTCTCATGGGCTACATACATGTACATTGCAAATGAATTGCAACCAAATATGTGTAAGAAGCGAAAAGAAATATATAGATATATGAAGATAAATTGAAGGAAATATATCCAGACTGAAATAAGGGGATTCTAGCTTATGTGCTGACTCATCCGTATACCCTGGACTCTAGCCATCGTCGGGTAATTATTTTCTACGTTGTCGACCGAATGGCTGAAAAGTTTCATGGCGCGCAATCCGACACGAGACTGGACCAAAACATGGACAAGAGGGGAGTGGAAACGTGCAACGTTATGTCTGTTCCTCTGTCTGTCTAGCGGTACTTTCATGTGAGCATATAACGCTGCTGGAGAGTTAGTTGGTGAAAAAAAATGAAAATGGGGAAAAAACAACGAGAAGAGGGAAAAAGTATACGAGTGCAGAGACTAGCGAGCAACACACGCCCCACTCGACGATACGAAACGTCAGCCATTTACATACGACGTAACTCATTGTACTGGATATACATTCAGCATTCAGTGTGCTTTTCAGTGAGAAGGCTCTCACAGAAAATATATATATGAGCGATAAGGCAGAAAAAAAGGAAGTTAGCAATGTCTGCACTTGAAGGGACACTGTTTCCTGCAGTGAATTTTTTTCACCGCGTTCAGCGAATTTCATAATTATGAGAGAGTCTAATTAAGAATCAGTGACGGGAAGAAAAAGGTTTCGTGACTTCCATGAGAATTTTTAAACTTCACTAAACAAAAAAACTGTGGATAAGGAAAGGTAGAGAAACTTCAAACAACTGAAGGAAGGAAGGAGTGACGTAGGTCAGGTTATATAGGGGGCTTTGGCTGTAGGGCAAACTGTTTGCAGCTTCAATATTAGCACGATTGAGAATACGAGAGTTTGGGGGATGGAGAGAGTTCTTGTTGGATTATCCATAAATTCCACAAGATTTGCTCTTTCTTTGCAGCAATGATTCACGAGCTATCCCCGTGTTTTCTACAAGTTACAAAGTATTTGGAGAGAAATGAACGCAATAAGTTAGGATGATGTGGATTTACGTGAAAGTGTCTGCATATGAAGCTGCAAAGGCTTCTGAAATTTCGGGTGTGAACTCAGGCGACGGGGATCAGTTTATGCAGTCTTGTGGAACTCCTGTAATGATCTCGTTATTAAATCATACAAGACGTTAATTAGGACACAAGGAACCAACAGCGTTGGAGTAACGAGAGACAATGTGTACAGGTATATATCAATCTTTAATCAAGCCTTATACGAAAACTACTTGGAAGTTTAACTTGCTTCCCAACAGGGCTATTTAGCTGCATTACTGAGTCGATATTCCCCCCTGTACTGTACAGACACATGCACACATAAACTTTCAATTTTCTCTCACTCTTTCTCTCTCTATCGTGCCCGCAATTCTCCCCTGGGATCCTCAATCGTCTGAGGGGTTCAATGAATTTTTCTTGCGGATTCACTGTGAGAACGTGAGATATCCGCTGTGGGAGCGAATTCATCCCATCAACTCGAACCATTAACCGGTACGGATGAAGGGGAAAGAACCACAAAAGCTGTTTCAAACGTGCTTTTACCTTCTTAAAGGATTTAGTGTGTGTTCCGTCAATTTCACATTGGCTATCACTCAATAAAAAATTGATAAAGTCCGGAGGTTCATTGCTATATTCTTCGATTGAGAGGAAATAAATATAATTATGAGGTTTGGTTTATTGAGGTATAAAGGAGACAACTGAGTCTAAAGTACGAGAAAACAATGGCGGATGAGCTATGAAAATGAGAATAATAAATAACGATTTGATGCGAAGTATTATAATTAATATGAATTCTATAATAAGCATTCAGGAAGCACGTCTTTTTTTTTTTTTTTTTATAGCACGTCCTAATTAATCAATCTCAATTTCCACCCATCACAACTTAACCCCCAGACATTTTTTCGATGAGACTATGGATCATTCCTCCAAAATAGAAAAGGCCCCTTCGACTCTGGTGACGACATGAACATAACGTTTATTCCATGAAAATCAATGAATAATATATATATTCATATATTCTTTCCAAATAATTGATAATTATTTCTAGCATTCACCTACATGGAATCGCGCATTTGATCTCGTTCGCACCGATACGTCACGTTAATCGCCCGAACTGTATTCCAACGATAAACTCCTCAGAGTATAAAGCTACAGAGATGAATAGAAAGACAGAGAGAGGGGAAATTACACGATGTTAGTAGATGTTAGAAGGGTTGTATGCCTCCCGGCTATTTTAGTAGTATGTCGATCAGTTTGAGGTGTACCAACGTTTACGGATATGGTAATGACAATGACATGGGAGTTACCCTCTCTCTCTCTTCCATGTATCGCTGTAAAGCCTATCGATACAGCATCGAGTTTGTATTGAGCGATAGTCAAAGGTATGTAACGAGAAGTACCGTGTGGAAAGCCCCTGGTTACGTGAGTTGGTTGGCACGTTGTTGGCCAATGACTTTGGATAGAATACCTACAGTGAAAGCTTCAAGCCATTAGTCGCCTTCAGAAGCACTAATGGACCACAACGATCTACACCAATCACCCCTTATGGTATCCCTTTGCCTTCACCCTATAATTTTACCGCATCAAGTCGAGTCAATTCAACTGGACGATGTGCCAAAGTGCTTACTACCTTGTAAGACAGTAATAACAGAAAATGATTCACTTCGTTCTTTTCTTATTTTTCCTATATTTTTTTATACATGAGAGATAAGAAAAGGTTATTTTTAATGGAGCAAAAAGAATTTATACATAGAAATATATGTGTATATTGTGGAGATTTTACTCCGGGTCAGAGAAGTTTCTTGGCTATTCTTGGGTAAATGGAATGAGAGAGACCCTAGCTTGGCACCATTAATCCTTGGGACGACAGCAAGAGGAAAGGAGAGGCGCCAAGAGACAAAGTGTTTATTCGAGAAACGAGGAAAATTTTCGAACCAACTACGCGAAGCGTATTCCCTCGCCTTCATTAACGCTTGTTTTTTTTCAACGAAATTTAGAGAAGCTCCGGGTGATTTTAATTGTTGAGGGTTTTTGTTTGGTTACCTTCGACTAATCACGATTCAGTGAGAGGAATTTTGGGAATTTGTGTAACAATGAAGAATATTCTTATTCATTTGTTAAAAATAATGACTTACACCCTTTTATTATTCAGCGAGGAAAATGGCACTTACGCCCTTTTGATTCTAGGGTGACCTTGATTGTTTTGACTGCAAATATGTTCTTCCAATCTTTCTCCAAAAAATCTGAGTTTGACCAATCTAACTTTCCACAATTGTTACAAGTAATCTCATAACTAATTCCTGATTTTTTCTCGTTACCTGATATTATTTCCTAATTCCTGTATTCATTAGGAATGTAATTGAATAGAATTTCCAATTTCATCGATTCACTTTAGCCCGTGCTTTGTAACTGGTGAATACCTTGAAATGCTTTCTCATTCAGACCTGTAATGACGTTTTCGAAATTATTAAATTTAATTTTGTGAATACTACGATTGATTTTGCAACAAAATTTAACTTGTTATATCCCCGGTATCACTCTAGTGCAGTAGTTACGTATAAATTCTTTTGTTTTATGTCTGAAAACAGTTTGGGAAAATATATAAACTCACATAGACACACGGATACAGAAATACGTTGAGTGGTTATTCCCGTAAAATGGAAATCTCTACGGGTGCCACTGATCGAGCATACGAACTTCGTCGCATATGCGGTATAACCTAAACCCCCATCCCCGTTTCAAAACTGGAAAGAGCCTCATTCGAAAAGAGAGAGTAGGTAAAAAAAAGTTTTTTTCCGAGCGCGAGGGGCTTTATTGCCATGTGAGCTGTATGGATAAAGGGTATAAAAGGGAATAGGATAGAGAAAGTGAGCAAAACGAATGCGTGGGAAGAAATACGGCGAAATTTTCAATGCATTTGCATATATACGTTTCTTACATTGTAACACAAAAACACGGAAATAAAACGGAAAATTAAAAAATTCAAGGCTTCTAAAATTTATTTATGAATTTAACCTTACTAAATGATCACGAAGTAAAAGCCCTGTTAATTCATAAATGAATTAGTTAATGAGTCAATTATAGAAGCAAATTAACTTTATAATTTCGAAAATTTCTCTCTCTCGCTATGGAAAGCTACAGGGTTCAGCTGAGTAAAATAGGATGCAGTAATTATGCCCGAGGTCGTGCTTCACCAAACTCCAATCAGCATTATCAAAGCCGACGGGTGTTAGGATCGTACAGTACGATGAGAAAGGCACGTTATATTCATAGACTCCTGGTATATGTACAATAGGATATTTCGTATAGTTTGGGTACTATTATATACATTCGGTATATGTTATTTCGAGGCTTCTGATATGAACCAAGTGGATACTGTGTGAGTTCACACGGGGTATCATGCAATAATGGTTTCGGTGAGTTGGGAAGCTTTATTCCTCAATACTAGATAGATGCGAAAATGCAATTACGGTGGGGGAGGCAAAGGATATCGTTAGAACTAGACTAGACGAAGTAATTTCGAAATGCATATGAACCTTGTGGAATGGACATTCTCGAGACAATATTGGTACATGTAGATGTTGCTGGATGATGAAACAATCATTCTCTGATGAATTCACAAATTCGACTCGATGGGATTGGTCTCAAAGGTTCTATTATCCCGTTAAAAATTTCACGCGTTTGTGTTTAAATTATGTTTCCATAGATTTTTGAGGATCGCGTAACTGGAATTCTTCGGTTTATTGTACTTTTTATCTTTATCCATATAATTTATCTCCTTTCTTGCTTTCCTCAATAAATCTAATATCCTTTTAATTCATAAATTATAGTTCTATTTATTTGCAGAGGAAATTTGATGAACTTTTCAATGTGGACATTTTTAAAAAATAAATTTTTTCCGAGAAATCATCCCCGCGAAATTTCAGTGAGAAGAAAATAAGTCTGAAACCAATAGGATTATTGTTAAAACTATTTAAAAATTCTTTCGCTCCACTTATTTTGCATTTTTTACCGTTCGTAACATTGTATGAAAAGCCACTTTAAGAGATTAAATTGTGTAACACTCCTCCACAGATAGGTGGAGAACCAGTTACGAGTGCAACGCTATGGGACTTGTGCCAGCACATCCTCCCGGCCATTGCCAGATTCATACCAATCTCCAACGCCCCCTCCAAAACCCCTGGCGTCTACTCGTCTACGGTAGCCTTCCGCCAAACTTTTCTGGACACAGGTTTATGTCAAGATGCAGCCTTCATCCGTGTGATACTGCTAAAGAATTTTCGCACTCGAGAGATAAAAAGAGAAGTTAAAAAAAGAGTTCTCAGATGCTGCGATAAGAGTGAACATTAATCTTCTTATTTTCTGATATTTTTTCTCATCATCCTCTCCTACTTGGCTAAATTATTTTACGAGAGATTAATGACAATTACAGGGAGATTGAAGGTGAGCCCAATGGGTTCTGGTGTCTCAAGTTTATGAAGCTTGGGATAACTCTGCCAATCTTTTACAAGGCTGATGAGGATTTTAGGACGAGCCTATTCATGGCTTATGAGTTGTTTCGCCAAGCGGATAGCTTATGTAATCCGTTGAGTTTATGAAACTCAGGAGACTCGTGGCAGTTATGGGTATGGAGATTTTCTTGGGTAACGAGAGAACAAAACTACTAAAGTTTTGTGAATTGTTGAATTTATCGTGATTTATGGGCGCATTAATATGAATTGTTAAATCAAACAGAGAATAGAAATATGTTGAATCTCGAATCTCCTCGTTCTGTATTTTATCCTCTCGAATTATGGAGCCTAACTCACTCGTAATTCCCATAATGACTCATCATATTCTACATTTCCTCGTACGAATCACGCACAATTCTCCTAATTTCACTCATATTTTCTGTGCAATGGTACGAGTTTCCGTGCTCTGAGTCCATATTCTGAAACTCTGAGGCACAATTATGGATGTTCAGCTCTCATCAGAACTGGCGGTCGGATGAGCTCGTGTTGACTTATTACTCATAATAACTCAATTTTTCTTGGATAACTAGGCATATTTTCAAAAATATAAAAAATTTATATTTCTTTGA
>JABSMS010050808.1:0-45443 GCA_018902275.1 Aleiodes sp. PSUC_FEM 10030003
CATAATTTAATATTAATTACTATCTAGTATTAATTTTTAACATGCTCTCAATTTAATTATCATATTTATAATTAATTTAAATATTCAAGGAGATCCTAGCAGTAATTTAATGTTTTGTTGAATTTCTCTAAAAGAAATTCGAGCTATCAAAAATATTCTCATGAATAATTTTATAATATCTCACGAAACCTGACATCAAGGACGCGTTGACTTATTTTGTTTGATCAATGTACCACTGAATTAAATAAAGAGCCATTGAAAAATTTTATGATTTAAAAACAATGGAAATAATTGAACAAAAGATTACTCTTCGATTCATTGAATTCCCCAAAAAAATCCTTTCGCCATTTCATTAATAAATAAAACATTTTATAACGAGTAATACTGTACTACTAGGATGACCTTGAAAAAAATTCTTCTCTTATTCATTAATAGTTGAGGTGAATTTTCACATAAATAAACACATGATAGCTAATAATAATAGAGAAGCAAATACAAGAATATCAAATTAAAGTATCAAAAGCTCATTATTTCATGCTGAATAATGTATAGAGTATATTCGTGTATTTCCTTCTGTGGAAGATTCTTTCTTTATTGTAAGCCCCGGCTCACCTCTGTATTCTCATAGAATGTTAGTGATGCGCGTCAATCAATGCGATGGGGATAGATGCAAACAGGAGAAATACATTGATATAGTTGCAGGTTTTTTTTCCATATAAATTTCAACAGGGAAAATAAAAAATGATATGAGATGAAAGTATTGTTCATTCCATCGAGTTTGCTCGGCAAACGTAATGGTTTCGTGTTTTATTCAAAGTTTTCTCTGCGTGAAGATAAAGAGAATGAAATGATGCGGATGTCTTTTGTGTGATGAAACACATTCAAGAGCACGCTCGATCGAAGACAACTGTTTTTTTTTCTATTATTATTTATTGATTGCGAGAAATATATTCCTACCTTTTGGATAATATTGAGCACCTCGGCCTTCTCCGTAACCGTGTGAGGGACCTCGACTTCCGTGGCTACGGCCCTGTGTTGGTGGAATACTTCTTGGACCTGGTCCATGACCACCATGTGGATGACGCTGGAATTATAGAATTCCAGGATTAATTCAATTGGAAATTAAAAAAAAAAGATTCAATTGGAAAATTTAAGTTCACTAAAAAAAAAAAGATCCAAGGGTCATAAAGTTCATGAATTTGTGAAAATTCGTGAACTTCATTAAAATTCCAGAGAAATTTCCGCTGGAAAATGATTTAGTATGATCCATTTTGAACGAATAGTTTTCGAGATATTGCAAAAAAATCCATGAATTTGAAATATCTCGAAACTATTGGATTAAAATGCATTTCATCAGATCACGAGAAAAACTTTTTGTCAGTGGAATGAAGTATGAGAATCACAAGCGATCCACTTCGAGATCAAAAAAGATTATTACGAAAATCATCTCCCTGAGATTCTGAGATATTCCTGGAAAAACGGAATCGTTGGAATTACAAGAGTTCCTTCATTCCACTTGAAATATCTGGGAAACTGAGGTAGCGAAATTTTCGTGATAGCTCATGCAGGGAAAAGTAAGATTAAAAAGGAAAAATTGTTGAAAAATATTTTTTATCTCCGTTATCTCTCAAAGTATTTGAGAATAACGGAGATGATCAAATTTTGTGAAATACTCACCATTCTTCGAAGAGTATTCATTGGCCTCCTCAAAGTATCACTAATTCGTCTTGCTGGTGGCTTCTTAGGATTATTCGATGGCGTATGAACAGCACAACATTTTATGAATAGACCCATAAATATAATAAATGCAATGCCCATCAACAAAACAGCCCACCAATATTCCTGAAATAATTTTTTTCAATCAATAAAGGTAAACTATTAAAATATTATTGAATTGCAATATTACAAATCAAAATTTCACAAAATTGAAAGTGTACAGTATTCGAATTTTCTAATATTATGATATTATCATTCTACCTACATAATTTTGCTCATAATATTAAATTATAAATTATCCATCACAAGAATTCATTGTATTGCGATTGATCATCTTGATGAAATCGTTGAATGTATATTCATGTATTAAAATTATTATCATTACTATGATTATTTTATTTTTGTTTAAATTTTTTGCCGAAAATGAAGATCTTTTAATTTCATGATATTTTTAGATGCTTTTTCCAGATCAGATTGAGATGCTAGAATATTTTTTCTTACATTTTGTGATATTTTAATGGGTAACCATCAATAAATATAAACCGAAGGTGTCAAAGTATAAAAAGAAATTATGCAGAGTTACCAGAAAAATACTTACAGTAATCCACTGTGCAACGGTCAGTAATGTTTCTTTATTGAACAATAAATTTTTCAATCTCGCCAATGGACCCTCAGCATCAACAGCGCGACACTTCAGAAAAACATCACAGTATCCTTGAAAATTGTCACATGGCGATCCTGGTCTTAAGCTAATACCGCCCTTTGGTAAACCAACATGATGTGCGAATTCACTAGTACTACGACAAGTTGACAGGTCTGTGCCATTTTGACATGCTAATTCACACAATGTTCTCTTGTCAATGTTTGGTATTATGTTGCTTGTCAAAAAACACTCCGTCATATTCCATTCCAGGCATATTGATCCAGTGCATTCACCATCGATACATAACTGTAAAATCAGAAAAAAATTCTAGTTAGTGCCGAAAGTCATAATGATCATTTAATTTCGCAGTAATGTGGCAAAACGGTTGAACTAATTTCGTAATTGAAAGAATTGAAAAAAATCGTAATGTAAGGCTATTACGATTCTCAACGTGTCTGTAAAATTCACAATTACCTGTGTTCCTTCATTGCATCTAGTTTTATTCGCCCTCGGCAATGACGCTGGGCATTCTGATGAATTACCATTGCACATAGCATCATAACTGCAATCAGATTCAGCTTTGCACTGTACTCTCTGCGACAATGGTACAAATTGACACGTATCACTTGAACAACACGGTCCTTGGCTCGGACTGCATTGTGTACCAGAACGTCTGCTGCATCCCTTAGCCGATTCATTCTGTGATCTATCGAATTCAGATACTTGCCTCGGATAACAACACTTATCAACGCACTCAACATAATCGTAACCACAATCACATTCTTCACCGGCTTCAACAATTTTATTTCCACAAAATGCACCAGCCGAAGCTGAGAAACAATTTCTCTTCTTGTTATCGACCATGGCATCGAGTACATTACTAATGTTACTGATACTACATTTCGAAAATTTACTATTATTTGGCCTATCACCACTCGTAGCTGACGCAAACATAATATAATTACCATGTAATCCACCAGGTCTGCACTCTGGCGGAAAATCATGTGGCGAACCAAAATTATGTCCAATTTCATGTGCTAATGTCAGTTGTGATACTTTCGGTGGTACGCGTGTATTATAATTAACGAATGTTATAATACCAGTATTCAATGATCTCTTTGTTGATTGATACATTCCCTCGACTGTTTCAGTATATGTTTTATATTTTTCACATATACCACCAGATGCACCAGATGCTGATGCTACCCATGCTAGTCCAAGCGTTCCACCAGTGAAATCTCTGTATGTAAATACATATGCCAAACAGAAATCTTCATGATTACCCAATGAGTGTTGATTTAAAAAATTCGATACATCAATATTATCACGGCAAAATACGTTTGCGTTAGTGTCAGTAGGATGGGAACAGGCTGTATCATTGTCAATTTTTATCCTCTGTACTTCAAATTTTATATTTCTGTGAGGGATTTTACCGTCAAACCGGGTATCACGGTAGATATAATTAACTGCCGTTACATGGTGTGCTATTAGGGATAATATTTCTTCTCTTGTTTTTTCTGGATCACGTTGCAACTGCAATGAGAAATAAATCAAACAATTTAGTATTAAAGTACGTCATACACGGAGAGAAAAATTTTATAAAATTTTTCATGCCGGCTGCATGAGGCAGATGCGATATAGCAATTTTTCAAGGACGAAATAGCAAAAGTTCTTATAATTTTCTCTCTCCATAGAATCAATCTAATTTAACCTTCATCAACAATAGTATTGAGACCAATCTTCAATCTGGCAGCAGCTACAAATTATCATGAAAATAAACGATTTTTTTACCGACTAAGAATCAGCCTATTCTTCGTGGAATTTTGTTGTAAAGCGGAAACGTTCCAGAGTTTAAACGACACGTTGCTTCCCCGGTAAAGATTTATTTTTTTGAGAACACAAGTGCCCTTGCTCCCAAAATGCATTTGGTTTCTCGAAAAACATAAATCTTCACCGGGAAAACGAAATGCAATTTAAACTCTGAAGTGCACATTCCCTATCTACAACAAAATTACACGAGAAATACGTAGATTCTGAGTTAGTGAAAAAGTAGTTTCTTCGTCTGATAATTTTTACCTTTTACCGAATTGAGAATTAACTTAAGAAACATTTCACGTATTGTTCTCAGACAAAATGAGGGTAAGGTAACGTAATTAACTTGTAAGATATCTCGTGTGACGAAGAACGCGATGATAAAATCAGTAGCGAAGTGGTAAAGTGAAAAGTCTGAAAATTCCATATCGTTAATTTTGGGAATCTCAGCAGCAATGATACTTGATAGAATTCATGAGGGAATCTTTTTTGGAGTGCATGAAATTTTCTGTGAAAAACGATTAATGATATTTGACGAATTCGCGGCTGTATACAATTATATGTCGTCAACAATTTGAAACATCTGCCTAATTTTATTCAGTCATTAGATTAGTAATTTTGTTTACTCTAATTCTTAAAAGCTTTCACGTCTGATTTTTCGTATCCCACAATCAATTCCCCATCAAGCCTTCACGGTTTAATGACTCTATAACCCTAACCCTTTTCTAGACCTTTTCTGTAATTGTTATTTATTCGAAATGCGATATGAGAATGAGGAGGTTTCCGGAGCGATCTCCAAAGGGTCGTTCCTAATGTGATTATAAGGAAGATTCCTTCGGGGGACTGCTCGTTTTCATTAACTCCTACCGCATAGTTTACGTCATATCAATAATGAGAGTTGTTGAAAATTGCACTATTGGGAGTAACATGTTTCTAGTTTTCCGGAAATGGTTAATTAAACGTAACAGTTATCGACTAATGCCAATTAAATGAAAGTCATGCAGAATTTATCTCTCTCTCTCTCTCGTACATTACCTGGTATAACAGTAAATGGAAATGAAAATAGCCCCGAAGCAATCAGAATTCAGGGTCTTAGATATGATTCGTTGGATAGTATAATAACTTTTTTGCATAAATTCAAACAAGCGGGCCATGAATATTCACAATTTATTGGAAAATAGTATAACAACCGGATTTTCTTTCCTGCATTACCGACTGAACTTCAATATAATAACTCAAAAGAATAATGCCATCCAAGCAATGGATACTGAATAGTAAGAGGATTGGAAACATTACTTCAAACGTTTAATAAATAGGAATCAAGTGGGTGCGCTTTTGCTGAATTTATTTGTAGGCTTATTGATTTTGGATGAAGAGATGGCGAGTCAACTGGGTACCCTTTCTCGCTCCTCTCCTAACTACTTGCACAGTATACTGCGATTAAAAGGGGTGTGCTCGACTATGTGTAGAGAAGGAGCAAGTTGTGGGGAAACGTAACATTCAAAGTATTTGCGGAATATGCAAAGCCCAACGAGGGCACAAAGAGAACTGAAGCCACTAGCCTGTGAGTAATTTTTTTTTCCTTCTCTTTTCACATTTTTTTTTGTCCAACTTTTTTTAGAAGGTTTTTTTTAAATGTCGTTCTTTACGAACAAGATTTTTCCCTCCTATTTCCTTATGAAGTGAGCACGTGTGAAAAAAAAATGGAAGAATGAAGAAAACAACAATTATTATGCAAGCAATACTCACATGATCAGAGATATGTCGCCAGATGAATGGATCTGTTTGTATAAATAGTGAACAAGTGTTACGATTCTCCTCCTGTGGCCTTGTTGCCCTTCGACTCCTTCTGTGCACTTCATCCGTAGGATTATTCGCTTCTCTCGTGTACTTGTGGCCTGGCCTCTCTAGTTTCCCATTCCACTGCTGGACCTTTGGTCTATTCTCGCCGAACTTTCTCAATGGCGGACTCGTCGATGATGCCGGAGGTGGTGGATCAGATTCACCAGAGTTTTGAACTCTGTCCATCCATTCAGCTACCTTCTCCGTGATACCACAACCACTGGAACCACCTGCAGAAATAATGAATAAGTAACATTTCTATGTAGAAAACAATATTCTTCAAAGAAAATTTTAATTTCTCAAAACTACGTCGAGTTTCCTTTCTTTGTTTACTTTGATAACATTTTTTCGTTTATTCACTGACAGAATACCTAATATTCATTCATTTATGATCATATAGAATGAGGAAAATTCCTGAATTATTGAAAAATAGTTATTTGTAGAGCGTTTTTCCTTCGCAATTATTTCTTTTTAGTTGCAAATCAAAAAGTTATGCATTTTTTTCAACAACAAATTTTCCTGAATATCAGGATTACTTCGAAAAAAATTATTCCACATAAAATTTGACATATAACGTTTGACGTTTTGCTGAAGAATTATTGCGACAATATTTCATACTTTATAATTATCAATCTCCTAGAATTGACTTGAGAAGGAAATTGTCTATTCAAAGTAAATCAACTACGTGATGAAAGCGATGAATAGTCTTTTTACCCCTTCGAAATAACGGATTAATTAAAACTGAACAGTTGCCGTGAATTAATTATCGTAACAATCAATTTAACAATACATCTTTGTTGCATATTCCATCTAATTGCAATGCAGTTTATGCATTCAATGAATATATTTTTTTCAATCATCCTGAATACTGCATCAAATAATACTCGTATTGTACTTTTCCCGATTATCCATTCAAAGGATGAGAGAATAAGAACAGAAACAATATTATTTGAGAAAGCTAATTATGTTTTGTATCCAGAAGTGAAACAATGTTATTGTTTAAATATTTTTCTTCAGAAGTAATATTTCAGAATGTAGCTCTAGATGCATCACCTCATCACGACATTTTTACTGAAGATTACTCCAGAAAGAAGATTGCCTCTGGCATGAACGTTATTCAGTAGTTAGCTGACATATATATGTATATATGTATATAACATCCTTGACGCTGGTTTGCGGGATTTTAGGGCAAGATAGACGCAGAGAGCGGTTAACAGTGTGACCGTCTCATACAGTATGGGTAAGTAGAAGAGAGGCACGTCTCCTCCAGAGATTCATGAGCGATTCTCATGTATACAGAGAGAGTACCGATATCAGGAAAACGTATTACCCTCTCGTATCTCTCATCCTCGAGACTCGTATGGTTAACTGATGAAGAATTTGAATTTATGGAAATTGAATTCATCAAGGATGAAAACTTTTGCATTCTTTTTCCATTTCTATAATGTAGATGAACAATGAATGATTGTCTTTATCGTTCACATTTCTCTCTTCGATCGTTTCGAGAGTAACCTATTCAAATCGTATTCAGCGGTTAATTCACAGAAATATTTATCGAGGATCCGTTTTTGTAGCCTATGAAATTCCTCACAAAGCTCTTTTTTCTGATTCTATATTATTATCGAAGCATTCCGACGATTGATCAAGATTCCGTCTGACAGAATTTCACCACCTTCCATGAATGATAGATGTTTCTCTGCAAACGAATTTCTATCCGTCAAATTACGAGAATTTAGGAAATCCGATTATTTCGTTATTCCACAATTTTTCTTCTTCACAGTTTATGAAGCAATTAATGGATTTTGGAAAGATTTTATTAATCATGTGCAGAATGTCATTCCGTATTATAGATTATATAGAACCCTCAGGGGAATATATGTGTAATTGCGCATGTAATTTCAAAATGGACGATGAGATAAACAACGGACAAAGTGCGTGCGTCACTCGAATTGTGTTTGTATATACTTTCAGTAATAACAAAACTCTCTCTCTCTGTCTCTCATCCACAATTTTCTACATATTCCCCTCGGGCATCATTCTCACTGGCGTTCACCTAGCCCTCTGTGTTTATAACAAAAGTGTTCTATTATTCTCTCTGGGTGGATTTTAACCACCTGGAATGAGCTTGTTTGGCGATTTTCTTTCCGCTCAGTCTTCTTTTCCCAATTAATTATTGCTGGCAATTAAAAAATTTTAATGTAAAAAAAAAATATCTGGTTATTTTTTTTATGACCGGATGGTTAATATTCTCAGTTTTTCTTGTTTCACCAATTCATATGCACCAGTTATTCGAATGAAAATTGGTAGTCACTAATTTCAAAGGCAACGAGAAAATGGAATTCCTCAGAATTTCTCATATTTTTTCCGCTTTTTTTTTGTTCCACATACTCTGAAAACTTTAATTAACTGTGGCTTTCGTTAAAAAAAGTAAAATAGTGGAAATTGGGTGAAAAAAGGGGAAATTTGCAGTACATACATATTCATCTTCATCGTGTAAAATTCTCAAGCTCCAATGTATACTCTCCCAGGGAGATAGTTATGTATATATACTGAGTTTATGGACTTTTATTGGCTGGTTGAAGCTCGAGCTAGACTACCAATGAATCCACACATAGTGAGAGAGGAGAGTGGTGTTGGGAAAATTTTAATGACTCACCGGACGCTTTATCCATTACGATATAGCCTGTATCTTTATCGAGTACATCGAGTGAGACCCGACGATAGTGCAAATTACAATCAAACGGAAAAATTTATTCGTAATAGGAAAAAAAATAGCGACGTATGAAAAATCGCAGAGAGCGATAAATGGAATGGAAATACATTGAGGAATATTTATTTTAAGGGGTGATAAATTGAATGAATTTTTTGAATTTCATCAATACTATTGGAACGGTTGGAAAATTTCCGCTGAAAAATTCCATGATAGAATTAATTCTGGTCCAATGATCACTGAGATATGAAAAAAATTTCTTATTAGTTATTTTTATTCTTCGCATTGTCTTGAAAACTATTGGGCCAAAATTGATTGGTTCATAAAATTATTCATCGGAAATTATCCTGGTTTTCCAAGGAAAATGCATTGAATCCATTTATTTCATTATCTCAAACATAATAAATGAAATCTCATCGAAAAAAAAGCTTTCAGAAAGGAATTTTCAACTAGAACACTCTAGTTCAGACTGATATACATATATTATGCAACAATAAAAGGCAAAGATTAAAAAATCTATTTTTTTCATAAATAAAAAAAGATGAAGCGAAGAGAGCAGAAGAAAGTCTCGTCGCTTATAACCTCGAGACTGGGGCGCAACTCCATGAAATTTATGCGCCCGGCGGAAAGCGTCTCGTTAATGTTGTAGATTCATAACGCGCGGGAGGGTAAAGAGGGAAACGAAGGAGAGGAAAGGGTGAGAGGGGGCAAATAGAGAGCAAATGCACACTCCCACTAACACAGAGACACAAAACTCATACATTTATATACCCTAGTACAAGACTGGCAAGATGGCGAATTCGCTTGGGCACGGAGGGACGATAAATATTGTACCGCGATATGGCTATGTTTATTTAAGCACCACTGTTTACACACAACTTCCCATAAAGACGGAAAACTCAGACGAAAAAAAAATCTATGCTCTCGAGTGTCCGCTCGTGCTTGACTCTTTATATTTTCTCATTCTATTTCTTCATTCTCTCTATTTATATTACAATTTTATATTTATTAAGTGGTAAAATGAAAAAAGCCTTGTTTTTTTGGAAAAGAAAGCTGTTCCGTTTGAAATTATTAAACTCGCCTCATAGTATTTTTTTCCTGACTCTATCCTTTTAATAATATCCTGCTATTATTATTACTGTTATTATTATTTCTCGGGTGAATGCTCCTTTAAGAGTGTACGGCAAACGTTGTAGAAAATAACGCCGCTGAGTCTATAGCTAAAGCATATAAGCGACAGCTGAAAGCGCTTATATCCCACAGAGACAAAGGGGTCATACACAAGATTCAAACCAAGTGGAAGACGAGAGCCCATTGCCCACGTGTAAACATAGACACGTATTAAATAAAATTTGTACGTTTAAATCATAATTTTCCTCTTGCTTTTCCTCGTTTTCTTTATCTTCATTCGCTTTTCATTTCATATTCACTTTTTTATTATAATGTTCTATTAGCACTGAGATGGTCGAAGACACTTAGAACATGAAAATGCATAAAACTTTATTCTCTATTGAAAGAAAGAATGAAAGGATGCAGGGAAAGTCCCACAACTTTTTCAAATCACTTCTCAAGATCAATTTCAATTAATCATATTCTATTTGCTTTCAAACTGATTATTTGAGAACAATTACGTAGGAGGAAAGTTCCGAGCAAACTTAATTTTTCCAATGACTTTCTGCGTTTCCATTTTTTTATTGGAAAATGTTCATAAAGACTTATATTCAAAGTATGAAAAGACGTAAGAGGATGACGTCTATCGAGATAATTTTCAATACAATTTTTTTAATGACACAAGACCTTTTTATGGATAGATAATTCGGTAGCGAAGTGTTAAACTGAGATAAGTTATATGGTAATCCAATATTACTTATCTCAGTTTACCACTTGGCTACTGCATTTGATAATTATTCGTGTTCATATTTAACTCAGGCTTTTTATACATACCTTCTCGCACATCAGCATAGGGATCAATGACGTCATTCTCATGATAAATAACAGAATGATGTGACTCATTCACTGCATGCGATGGAAAGTAGTAATGTGCTCTCTCTACAAACCATGCGCCATGACGTGGAGATACTATTTTTCCATGAAAAACACCGTCACTGATGCTCCCAGACACGTGACTATTCGGTTCACCTGTAAAATTAAATTGGAGAAAATTTTATTGTTCATTGTAAAGATGATTTACAGCCGATTATGCACAGTGTGCGGTCAAATGTTTTGCCTGTGCACTTGTTACAGAAAATGCGATATATGCAGCTCGTGTAAGTAATTTGTTTCCATATTTTGAATTAGTATCTTATTGTTCAAGCCTTCTACGTTGAAAATTCCCTGTAAATTCACGGTGCCCAAAAAAGACACTTTTTTGAACCACTGAGTGAGAATTCTCATAATGTCAACGTTGTCATGGAGACATTTTCTTGTTGTATCATAATAGAAACTCTATCTGCAACTTCAAAAACATAGCAAATGGCCGCGTCCTCACAGTTATTACAAAAAGTTACATGTATTGCAGCAAAGAGTCTAGTCACACAGAGTGCGATTTGCTTTTGATGCTTTTGTCATTCGAAACATTATAGTATGAAACTCTCTGATACAACGGAGTAGATTTTTATCATTTGAAATTCCGTATTATTCCAGTGGAGGGGTTAGTGTGTTAGATACAAGTAAACTCCAGAGCTGCAAACGGGGTTTACCATAACGTTTTCCCATCTCTGGTTGTGTATTCAACAATATATTCATATAGCTCTGGAAGAATATCATAGTACACGAACCGAGTGAGAGTGAGAATGGAGAAATTAAACGTAACGATGTAGCAAGAGGGAACATGACCATTGTCATGAGCATACCATCGTCATCTTAGATATGCAAGTAGAAACTCAATGGCCCAGAGTAAACTGTTATTTTCTCCTATTTCTCGTAGACTACAGAACTTTTTTCCGTCTTGCTCATTAATTATCTGGGAATAAGTAGTTAATTAAATGAAATGATTATCAGACTTGCGGAATATCGAATGCGTTTATTGTGGAATTAACGTCATTTCTGAAGCATTAACCTCATGTGACCTCACGCGAATGTTCGTTTGCTGACTCCTCAAAATTACCGCTTTGTGTACAATGCTAAGCACTTGTAATTTCAATTTTATTTTACAGAAAGGGGAAAGCCTAATGAGTATGGGGGATAAAGAAACATTCCATTTTGTTCCTCTTTTCAGTCTGTTCACTGAGAATTTTCTCAATATCATTAAAAAAATAACAGAGATTTACAAATAATGGCTGACCCAAGGATTAAAGGAAGAATCATTTTAGATTAATATATTTTTGAATGCAGTTGGGATCTAAGGAAGTTTTATCTCGTACAACCAGCCACACACATTGTGTTACTATCACCATAGCACACACCCTCGGTATTTTCATGAAATTCTAGACCCATTCCAATGAAAATATAGGAGCTTTGTTTGATCACGGCGGCAAAGCTTCTATTGAGAGTTGAAAAAAAATGAACAAACAAAGACTGTACTTCTACGTTTTCATACCATAACTTCGATCGAAACATTTTTGTTTTTGTGGACAAAGAAAAAAACAGGAGCAATTTTATGAGATACGCCCTTATGGTATAGAGCTCCTACCCCACTTAAAGGCTTATGGTACGTTCGCAGGATGCAACATTAAACTTTGATTATAAATTCATAAAAATCTGCGACCCAAGTAGCAGCACGAAATGCTTGAAATATTTAACAACACCGTACATAAGGTTCTCAGTGCTCCACTAGAATTCGAAATGCGAGCATGAAAATTCAAGCGAAATATTCAATTTTCCATCAAATGGAAGAAAACTCCGAATTATACGAGTTTTCATACTCATTGAATCAGGAAAGCCAAGTTATTATTCAATTTCCACTATTAATATTTTTGTAAATAATTCTTCCCCTGATACAATTCATTAATGCAAATTTAATGTTCTAATATCTCATTCTCGACGGAAATTTCAAACATTTCCAACTGCATAAGTTTGTGTGAGAGGACGACAAAGGCATAGCATAAACATTCCAAATACATGAACGTTGCCATCGTAATAGCGTTTGAATTATATCTCAATTTAAACAGTTATTCAGGAAATCAAGTTATTATTATTCTAGTAGATTTATCCATGGTGAATTGTATTTTCATAGAAAATGAACAGAATTGAACTAATCACGATTCAATCGCTCAATTAGGAACGGGTGAACAATTCGTTTCCAACTGTGAAGGTGGCAACCGGAAAAAGTTAAAGAAATTATTATTTAAAATTCAACGATAAAATATAGAAATATTCAAAAATCTCTTGGAAAATTATTTGCTACGAAAAAATTTGAATAAGACTGGAAATCTCGTGTTGCAAATTAAGAATAAGCCAGAATACTTTCGAGTCAATTTTTCATTAGAGATATTTATTGGAAGATTGCAATGAATCAAACTTGTTGAAACTATTCCGAAGCATTCAATTTTATTATGGCTTCAATAAAATTAAATTCCTCCAGTTTGTATTTTTCTTTTAATTCAATAGCGCTATCATGTTTCCAATCAAGCTAATAGGAAGAAATATCATTTTTCTTTCATTAGTCTCTCCGATGGATACAATTTTTTTTCAAATAAATCCAATTAGGTCATCGAGTTATCGACGTGTACAAAGAAAATCCAATCAATCAATGCAGCTGATGAAAGAACTAAATATTTAAAATATTATTATAGATGTACTTTAAAATTCTTTTTTTTTTGATGCGCCCATTCTTTTATCGAATGGATTAAATTGTATTCTGAAAAATCACCTTTGCCACTTGAATTATTCTTCATTCCTACAAACGATTACATCTTGTGCAGAAATAACTTGCTCTATGCATATATTCAATATGAAACCATTGAGATAAAAAAAAGTCTTTGAAATGGAATAAGTCCTTCCACACTGTTTATTTTCAATTCAGATAATTAATGTTGAAAAACTTACCAAGCAAGTGACCCTCATAAATGTGTGATGTATCAAGATCCTCAACTTCACCAGATGGACCCTCAATTACAAGATTATTACTGAACGTACTCAAGTCCCTTTTGAGTCGTATATGAAAGTCCTTTCCGTGTGCGCGAAATTGTAAATTTACGGCGCTGTCACGTGTCACAGATCTCTTGGCCCTCAAGTGATGACGATGTATCTCGTCAGTGGAATACGAAAGTGGCTCATAGTGTCGTATATATTCGTTCAGTCGGCGAGCTGTAACATTCGAGAGAAAGAAAAGTTTAAAAAACTAAAAAATCCATGAATGTTTAATCTTCCGATAACGTTGAATGATTAAGATTATCAAAGTCATATTACATTAGGAATCTTTAAATATCCGAGTTAAAATTATGTGCAACTGTCTCGCGTGTACGACAGGTCGATGAACGCGAGGGTGGTCGATATTTATGCGGTTGGTTACCGTGGAGTGAGAAATAATAATAATTATAGAATAAAAAAAGAAAACTTATATTCGCGGGTCATCGCCTACATTGAAGAGGTAAATGCCCGAAGTGAGAAAGGGTGAAACCTTAGAATGGCCGTAGCTGACATGACAAAATGCCAACACCTAAACCGTTGACATGAATAAAATTAATGAACCTGAATTTCTTTTTTTTCTATCCCAACAACAGAAAAATACAATTAATTGAGTTAGATCAATACGAACACCGAATTAAAACTTTTTATCAATAAAAAAATTTATTCACTTTTTGGACAAAAAATTTGGTGAATAATTGAAATACGAGAGATACGCAAAACTCAATTATCGAAACCTAACAAAAACTATGGAACGAATTTTGCATGAAATGGAAAAATCCATTTATCTGTCAAAATTGATTAATTCTGAACCACCAATTTTTTTTTTAAATAACAATTCTTTCAACCTCACAAGTTTGTTTTCATGAAGGAGAAAAAAATGAAATTGGATAAAATGAAGCGGACAGGATTGTATACAGTCATAAATTTCAACTGACATAATATTTATTTTTTCATTTCCTTCTGCTCATTCTTTTTCTGTTGGTTTCATAAGAGAAAAGTATAAAGAGTAAAAGGAGGGCAACGAAAGGGTGAAACTTTGGGATCCAAAGAGTTTGGTCTTGGCACCATAAATATTCGTTGGAGTGGGGAGAGGAGGAGTGAGTAAAGAATTTACGAGGCTCTGGCGATCCGCGAAATAACGCAAAGGCCAGTGAAAAACCGGAAGGTGAATTTCCGGAATTGTTGAACGAGAGTAGAGAGAATTTTTTCTCATGGATTTCAAGAATTAAAAGAAAAAAAATGAACTAATTTTTTTCCCATGGTTAATGGAATTGATCGATTTCCCGAATTGTATGAATTACGCCCGTGAAGACGAAGGGGCGTAAATATCATTTTTAAAAGGCCTACAGGAATTCGTTCCTCTGAAAGAATAGAGAAGGAGAAAGGCACTTGTATTTCTTTGATCCTGCGTAGTTTTAATTTTGAAGAAGAAAAAAAAGAAAGTTAGAATCAATTCAAAATTTCGTACCAACGTGTCGAGTCCATTGCAGAGGTCTCTTCAGTGTAAATTTATATGATTTTAAAATAAGGCGGTAGAAGAGCAGAATGTAGAAATAGATTCAGACTATCATTGTCAATTATTCGAGTGTCATTGAATCATTAAAAACTAAAGTGAGAATTTATCATAAAATGAAGTAAATATAGTCATTTTCTTATAAATAATTTAAGATGAGAACATTGAACATAAGAAAAATCCATAAAATCTATTTTTAATTGAAAAATAAAAATCTAACGAATCCCAATAAAGCTCTCGTAACTTAATAATAATAAGATGACAAATAAATATAAATGTCAAATTATCGATTATTTTATTTTTCCATTGTCTTGGAAACTATTGAGTGGAAATTGTCTGCATTATAGTGCATCCAAGCGGAAATCCCGCTGGCTTTTCAATGAAGCTATAACAATTTATGAAATCCATCGACTTCATCATCCTTCGAAGTAAAATCCTTCGTCTACATCGATATCGAATTTCACATTTATGCAACTAGTATAAAAATGATAAGAGACCATCAAGACGGAAAGGTGTGGTAGTCATACAATCGAGGGAATACATGTGGGTGTATGTACATGTATGCAGTGAAATCGCCACTACGTTTGTCCTCGTCATGGTTGTACTGGACCGAATGGCATTTACGGTGCGTTCACACTTGAGAGAACAGTTTCCGTTAGCGAGAATACCGAAAGTCCTATGAGTAAAGTGGAACATGTAGCCTCTATTCTCGATTGTGAACCAACCACATTCAACTGATGCGGGGGATGGCCAGTTTAAATTATAATGTCAGTGTTACTCTGGTACCTCCCAAGCAAATGGATGAATTAAGCAAAAAGTTATCGTATGAAATCCTGCAAATGCTTCGGAAATCAGGAAATATTTCGTCTAGAATAAACTATGATTGAAATTTTTTTCCTGGTATTTTCTGAAACTACTGGTTTCGAAGATGTTCATCGAAATAAACTATCACCAATTATTCGTCTTCAATTTCGGAAAGAATTCTAGATTCTTCATATTCAAGGATTTCGGAATATGAAACATTTTTTTTTTAAATAAAAATGTCTCGAGTGATTCATAAAATTGAGAAATTATGAAATTTGGCCTAAATCGCTTGGAAGAATTTATGCGAGCAATAACTTTATATCATCAGGGAATTTATACACTAGATTTTTGAGAATGACCTGAGAATAACAATAACCGTAACCATAACCATTCGATGCATATGCCTGAGGCTGAGAGATCTGGACAGAAAAGGATATTTTCTGGAATTCAATAAACTTCGTCGGAATAAAAGAAAAAAGAAATAGAGTAACTACATCGACACAGTATTAGTTAATTAACGAATTATCAGAGCGACCAATGGCTGAGATTTTCACAGGATAATTGGAGAGATAATTGGCGAGTATATGACAAAATGGGCCTAATGTGCCAGATTGTACGAATAAACCTATCACTGCATTACATTTTTCCTTCTATCCTATATATTGTATAGCAAACGTGCTCGGAATATAAGCTTTGGTGTGGCCACATACAAACACCTAGAGAATGAACATGTATTGACCTATACATGCAAGGACAGGCATCAGGGCTGAGTTCATGTTTTTCTAGAATGTACATGCACATTCTGACATATATTCATCTATTTATAAAATTTTATCACGTATCTTTCTTCTCCTGGTGATTGCAATGATCCGTTGGACATTCATCGAGGCTCATAAAATTGACAGTCTTTGCAAAAAAAATATGATACATGATATGAATACATTCACCTTTCTAATAAGAAAAATCAGCGATTTTATTAAACATATCCGTAAACATAGTGACGCTGCGGGACAACAAAAGGAAAACCGTATGTATGTAACGCTGGCTCGATATTATCTCTTTCAATGTATGTAGGTAGATTCTAGATTGGATTGATAATATAGGTGATGGAATAACTCCCACTAAAAACTTCTATAATGTAACTAATTTTGGTTCCATAGGGTTCATTTAAAATGTAAGCTAAAATTGATTGAATAAATTGTTGTCAAAACATCTCGAAAATTGTTTGGATCAAAATTAATTGGTATAAAGCAATCTCCAACGGGCATTCCACACATTTTCCAATAGCGCTGACACAATTCAGAAAATTCATCAACTGCATTACTTCTCAAAAACTATAATTTGCGGTGTATATTCCAACAAGAATTTTGGAATAGAAAACCCTCATTCGCCATTAGTTTTTTTAATATTTTCAGGTCCAATATTTTTGATAAAGTAGAGGGTAAATATATATAGAGATAAAAAATTGCATTTTCTATATTATTTACACGGTTTTCTGTTTTCTTCTACGAAATACAAATCCATTTTCCTCAGGCAGTTACATAAATCCTCGGTTTCAGGTTAAACGTGTCTACACACCCAGGCGTTATAGAACAACTGTCAAGGTAAAAAGAACGAACAAAAGAATATAAGTGCGAGCGTGAAAAGTTCCAAGGAAGCTTGAGGGTTTCCTCGAGTGATGGGAAATTTTAGGGATTCGCGATGTGATATTGCATATGCTAAGTGATATTATACATTGAGAGAAATATTTAATAAAATGAGGAAAATATTGTTTTCAATAGTTTCTCAAGAATATTTCTCTGAATCAAATAAATGGTTCGATTGAAAAACAGCAATTTACCTATTCTCACATCAGAATAAATTTGGTGATACCATTTTCATTGATTTTATCAATTTTCCTTCCTCACCGTAAATACTGAAAGTGAATCGATATTTCCACAATTCTACATCTTCAATTGAAATCTTGATTAAAAGTTGACTATCATTTTGCTACTACGTTTTTCCCTTATAAACTACTTTTGCATGACGTGCAAGTATTTCCAATTCTTTCGCTTTTCGTTTCTTCTTAGCTTGCTCCTTTTTTTGCTGCCGTTGAAATACAGAAAACAGAGGGGAATTGACGGTTGAGAAGGAACAGACGCGTTGAAACATTTTATTTTCGAGCTTACATATGTGCGACTGAAAATTTATTATGAAATCTCAGCACGTAGTGGAGAATCAAAATTTCCACTATTTTTTGAAGAGCTCCCATCATTCTCCTTTATGAAAATGTTCTATAAAAGGGTGAAGAGTCGATTCAACCTTCAGCTGAGTTGCTCTGCAATATTTCAGATTGAGTGCATATTGCATGATCAATTCCTTTTCATTAAAATTAATCAGTAAAAGCGAGAATTGAACAACTATAATAAAATATGAAAATAAAATTTTCAAGTTGAAGAATAAAAATTCGGTAGTCAAGTAAGAAGAGAAAATTTTGATAATTTCACGAATATCTGACAAACCTGTAGGTTTACTGGAATCAATTGCGCGATTGCTTTCCACCTTTCCGCAAAAAATTAAGCAATTCAAAAAAGCTCGATAAATTCTCGTAAGCTCAATAGGCTTCTGGGATATTTTTTTTTACCACTCCACTACTGAATTGTCTATTCATACTGAAAAATAGAGGAAACAAAGTAATTCTTCATGAATTCCCAACATATTCTCTCCCACACGGCATGTATTTTCCCTGAATCCAATTAAATAAATGAAGAAACTTAAAAGCATCCGGTGCTTCTGTGATTCATTCTCTCAAGTGTTTACCCTAAATTTCATGCAGATTACTATATATTTTATATTCAAAGCCCCCTTTCATTCAAGTCCGCGTTGTAAATTTTTTTCAACACCGTATCCACCGACTAATTTCACAATTTTTCAGCAAATCCACCTCCAGAAATAATTCAACTCGCTCTCTTTCTCTCTCTTCCTCTATTTCATCGGTTTGCTTTTGAAATAAAATTTCCAAGAATCATCTTATAATTCAATAAGCCTCTCTCTGTGTTCCTCTGTTATTTACAGTGCTCATTGAAGCACGAGTACCCGGTGTGCACTGCGCCACCCCTCACCATTCCTCTTTCTACAACCTCTCTTGACTCTCATCTCCGCTTGAATAGTAGAGGTGAACGAGGAAATATGTGATAGACGAAAATAGCCGCGTTGCAGTGAAAAAGAGAGAGAAAGAGCTTCAGAATCAAGAGCCGATGATATATAGAATACAAATGGAGAAAAGGGGTGGAATATAAAACGTGGAATTGGAAAGATATTATACTATATGTCAGTAACAAGTATTATGACGTCGTTGGGATGGCCAAATGAAAAGTCACGTATTTTATTATGCATATATATAGGCAGAATCAATAATACTCAATGGTATTTCAAACAGATTGAATTATTAATAACGTAATAATTTTTTTTTCCAATATCACGGAATAATCTCTCAGATAAATACGTATTTAAATATTTAGCTCTTCACAATCGTGATAAAATAATGTCACACTCTGGATTACATGTTCTATATACTTGGGAAATGCTTCCGGAAGGATATCTCATTTCCGTCCAGTGTATTTTTTTTGTTGCTTTTTCTCCTTCCCCATTCTCTTCCACCTAGTTCTTACTCAACTTTTTTTTCGTTTTTTTTGCCACATGCATATATATATATACGATGACAGAAGAAAAAGTTGTATCACATTTTTATTCATTCTATATTTTTTTCCTACTTTATTTTATTCAGCATAAAAGTAAAATAAACATGAGGTGTTTTTTTTTATTTTTTAATAACTAATTTTGATAAAACTATGAAATGAGGAAAAACTTTTTTTTAAATTAAAGTGGAGACGAAATTGTATTTAATTTTTTTTTTGTAATAGCATGAGAATTATAATGGAAGTATAGTTGAAACCCTTGCGGTGAGTGGCGAGTGTCTAGAATTTCCGGTAGGTGGATTGTATCGACAGGAAATGTCTGTGGTTAAAGAGAGGACCGTCACTCTCGTTACACATCGTTGGTTCCCTTCTCGTTTGTTAGCATCATGAGAGCAAATCGTTATGTGGATGCGTGGTAACGAGCACATAATTCACTGATAAAGGTCACTCAGTTGATACATACGTAACATGATTTTCGTATTGACATTGAAAATGGTGTATTGATTGAACGATTTTCGAATTTATGGAGGGGGCAATAGGCGGAACTGAATTGAAGGAAATTCCCTCTAGAAAAATCGAATTTCGGAAAAAAAATGTAGAATTCTCCAACTCTTTTGTGAAAATTTTTTTTAGGAAAGTTAATAGACTTAGAGATTTTTTTTTTCAAAAACGTGATAGAAACAAATATAGAAATTTACGCAAGATTAACTCTAATAATCTCAATTAATTTGCTCGTAAGTACGTTTTTTAAATAATAAATTAATGCACTTGCTTCCAGTGTTACTCCTCAGTATTTCAAAATTATCGAAGATTGTAAACAACTTAATTTACGTGACTGGAAATAACGAAGAAAAGAGAAGGGCGTTACGCTAGAAGTAGAAGTATGAAGTTTAGATCAGACAGATAACTGAAGTGAATCATAACAGAAGCATTATTCATGCTTCAAATTATCTTTTCCCTCACAAATTCGTGGTTATGTTAACATGAATGCACCAGTAAGTGATTTCTTGAAGGGTTAATTCTGATGTATAATTCAGAGCTATAAATTTTTTTACATCCTACAACATCAAAGTTCGGTTATTTCACGTCCACTTTATGCTTATCTCTATCACTTGATACGATTTCGACTCGAAATGACTCACTTGACAGCCTGGATTCTGACATTCAGCGGTTTCGGAAATTTTGTACAACGCATTTCATACATCAATGTACAAAAGGTAATGAATATACACACTATTTCCCTTGATCCATTAATGGAAATTTTCATTTTTCCATTCTTTTCGAATTTTTTACGGAATTCAATAGATTTAATGGAAATGAATAATTTGGCGAATAATAATAATGAAAATAAATTTTGATTACAGTTGAGCTTTCAACGATGAATAAATTTTTGAAATTCTCAAATGGGAAACATTCACAATAATTAATCCTCTACATCATGAAATTTTATGCTGACTTGAAGTGAATTTTCCCCCATGCAGCATAAAAATAGGAATCGACAAATTGAGTGATTTTCATAATAGCATAGAAACTGGGGTCGTTTATGTCTCCATGCCAGTTAAAATTGGTCAATTTATTTTTTTCATACTGTAGAAAATAAATTCGAAAATTGCGAAGTCAATGAACTGATGCAAATGAAAGTCATCAAATTCGATATTTTCGATAAAATTAGACGAAAAAACATCATTAATAAAGAAGTGATAAAACGAGATAACTGAATTCCGCACTGAAATCAGTTTCTACGACATATCTTGGATCCAAGGAAGATGAAACAATGTTTGTAATTACCTTTTTCTTAGCTCTAATTATTCTCAACGAGAAAAATCCACAAAAAAAAATCCATTAAATTTCCGCTTTGAAATAGATTGCACATAAACCAATTACAATGCAGCATTGACTTGTCTCTTTTTCTACCACTCCATTACTGAATTATTCGCGGATATTTTAATTCAAATGAGAATCTGCTTCCGCCGCTGCATTCATTATAACAGCCAATATGTGTGTCCACGTGAAAATGAGAATAAAAAAAATAAATGACCTCATCACAATGCTACAATTACCCAATGAAAATTGTCTCATGCATTCATATAATTTTTTCCAGAATTTAAATTCATAGAAGAAAAATGTCAATTTTCATCGGCAAATGGCAGTTTAAATTGAACAAATAAAAAAAGTCAGTAGATGGACAATAAAAAGGAAAAATAACGTGAATTGCATCAAATGTTGAAGCCGTTCGCTATAGAATAACCGATTGGAAACCCGAGAAGGGTCACAGGGGTTTTCGGGAGGGAGAGAATAGGTCACAGGCTTTGAATCGCGCTTCAGGGTATTTGGGAATCGAGAAGTACAGTGAACTCTGGAAGAGAAAGAGAGAAAGGTATAGGCAGCTGTTCCGTCAGAGTTGACCTAATTTCAGTCTGACATGGTTTTTCGTAATACGACCTTCAGTACGCTTACTTATTATACAATCTACTTATTCGATGAGATATTTGCGGGACTTAGCCAATATATCCTTTTTTAGTTAGTTTGAGAGTAAGATTAGAGGGAATTGATTAATCTAGTAGATGGAATTTCACTGAAACTTAAATTATGTCAAGTTTCTGCTGACTTTTATTATGGTTTGCTAGTGTTAAAACCATTATTAACGAGTTTAAACAGAGTTCATGGCACTAACAATTCCTTTAAACTTTATGCATTATCTTCGAATAGTTCTTTGGAAATATTTCAAAAGAAAAAAAACAAGTGAAGAGTGAATACAGCGACGCAAATGTAATTGGAAAACATGAATGCTTCAAACCCTCGATGAAATGATAGAAAGAATTCTAAACTGGGACAAGAAGTTCAAGAATTAGACTCAAGATGGAAAGATGCCAGGTCGTGTCGGAAATCAAGACATTTTGAAGAGTGTTGTATGAAAAATTCAGGAGCTCAATATGTCCTTACGAGAATTGAAATATTCTATTTGTCTTAATGAGTAAGACTTTCGATTCAGTGACATGGGGTGTTTCATTGGAAAACAGTTAAAACGTTATAAAACATTTGGAATATAAGACTTTTTGTCTCGATGAGACGTATTGCAGTAGGAAAAACACGAAAAACTAATGCTCTTCATGTTTCTTAAATTCATATAATTCTTTCTCCCACTGTAGCAGGGAATTTAAATGTTCTTCATTCAAAATCATCTTTTCACGAGGGAGATCATCCTAAATCGATCGGGGATTGGGAACATAGTAAAAGAGAGAAGATCCGGATAAGACGGATTTCATCCCTCTTGAAAGTCGATTGGTTGACGAGTTATGTATTGAATGACTCTATATTTTTGAAATCAATGGCATGAGCCCATTCATCCCTCATTTCATAATATTTTGTAAAATTCGCGGAGAGAAACTAAATTCAATTATTACTCTCTGCTGTTCTACTTCGTTCTAAAACGGTGGAACTCGACTCCGTAAAGAATCGCAAAAAGACCTGTGGCAGTCGTAACATGAATTTGCTTTCTACTCACATCCAGTAGTGTCTGGAATTCATTATATTCTCATAAAGGGACGTAGTCATAATTAATCGTTGGATGATGAAGTAGAAGTTTCTTGATGCATTTAACCACTGAAAGTGACAACTTAATTCGGAATATTCGAACTAACTTGTTCACTAATTGTTTCACGATTAACGGTGCATGCGCTGATGAAAATATCCGCTAAAAAATTGTGCAAGATAATCTAATCGTTTTTGAATAAATGTCCCAATATTATAAGTAATGGCACGATATTTGATCAATGGAAAAGACGCGTCAGATACGATTCGCCTCGAGGCTTCTTCCCCCAGATGTTATGGATTGCAGAATAATACAATCATGATTATTATTTATAGTTACTTTTAATACACAATAGCATAAACATAATGAGGTTCACTATTGTTCTTCGATACCGAATCGCTCGATTCCGGAATATCCGAGGTAATGCATAATACAGAATACTCAGAGAGAAGTAAATATGTAATCAGAGGATAAGATTCACGTAGATGCTAGAGAGAATAGGGAAGTGTATTGAAGCATCCGGTTTATTGTCAAATGCAGCATGTTGGACTTCACCTAACAAGCCTTGTCATGATAATACGTATCCAATAACAGATTATTCCCGATACCGTACACTTACCTGTCGACATTGTTGGAGAGATTTTCCATCCGATATTACAATAGTATATGCTCTATTTGATGGGTCATCCGACGCAGGGACTTTCACGCAGAAACTCAGATGGAAACGCTAGTCATTCAAATCTCATTCCAAAAAGCTATGGATTATGCATTCTGGAGTAATATCCGCACACTTGCACACGTACCATTAACGTGCGGTCTTGTGTTACGTATAAAATCTACCACCTGTCTACCCAGTTAGCCATTCAATTAATTCTCCATGTACTGGAAATACAAGAAGCACAGAATTTTGAATGTTGCTGAGAGTGTATAATCAATGTGGTTAAACTAAATTGCTATACACGTTTGAAATTCCAATGGTTCAATTAATAATAAGGTCATTATCGTTTTCTGTTAGAGCTTTGTTCTCTATTCTGAGTGAGGGGTTTGGGGGTAGAGATCATTCCAGAAGTTATTGGGTTGGAAGTAACATAATATTTATTGAGAGAAAAACCCTCAATTTTATTTAGTACTTTTTTTTAGATATTTTCAGTCAGCAACTAATTTTAAAATGAATACAATGCAATCCAAAAAAATGTTGGAAATTAAAAATTTTCATATGATTTCCATTGAAAATTTTGCCCTGCCTTTTCAACGATACCATTTGCAGAATTCCATTATAGAAAGTTTTTATGGATTACTCATTTTACCTCGTTATCTCTGGCAAATGGAACTCGTTTTAACCTCATAAAAAAATGTGTTTCAAAAAAATGCGTTGTCTTCAACAACCATTCAACAAAACTTTAACAATGATCACCAAATATAGGTATAGGTCAGCGGGAAAATGCGGTATAAGAATTTTTTTTCATTTCTGAACTCGCAATATGAATGTATGGTTTCTGCATTGAATTTGCCGTACGGCTTTACCTACTCCTTTCTTTCCAATAGCATAATTGGAATCTTCCACGGAACTTCTAGCACGTTATTGAACTAATTTATTCTTTCAAACCCAACAAAAACCTCTTTCTTATGAAAACGGAGCTTAGTTTTCCAAAGTTGTCTATTCAAGAATAATATTGGATGTCGGTGGCTCATCCGAGAATATCATTAAAAATTCTTTGTCCCCCTTCGTTTCCTTCTCTATTCTCCAAGAGTTCTGGGACGAGCCAAAGTAATAACTGATTGAAATACAAACCCTCAATGATCTTCGATATCCTGATCAAAGTCGTCCGAAACACTGGATTGGAAACAGTATAAAAGTTATTCAAGAAACATATTATTGAAACCCTAGTAGAAATGAAACTTTGTAACAGAACTGCACTGATGTTCCTCCGTGGCAGTATATATTGTTGCAAAGGTTCGCGTAACAACGAAAGATTTCGAAACCACCATGAACTGTCATAGTTTTTTTACAGAACATTTCAAAAAAATTAACAGTTCTTGTCAAGAAGAAAAATTTGAGATATAAGAATAGTTTTCTCTCAGTATAGAATTTTCACTCCCGGATTGTAACAGTGACCTCACTCATGAAGTTAGAAATGAGTAAACAACAGAACTTAGCTGAAATATGCATGTCTCAAGTTTTGTTTTCCAAGCTTATGCAGTTCATTGTCCCCGCGGTGATTCTCATAGCCTACTATGGGATATATAGTATGATATAGAGCAAAGGGAGTTCATATAAAGTTCAAATATCAATAATACTCGAATGTTCCTGAACAAACCTAACAACATACGCGAGTATATGAACACAAATCTTCCATTTCAATTCTCCGAGGGCAAAAGATGTGGAAGCACATTACAAAGAAATTGACAGACGTATGTGCTAAGAAAAATAGTAGAGGAAGGACAAGAACTTTACGATTGAGAAAAGGAGAAGTAGAGAATTGCAATATTTTCATTTTTATTGGAAAAGGAACAGCACAACAATAAACCAGAAGGAGAAAAAAAAGAATCCCCAGTTTCTTCAGTTGCGTCCCAATTCCATTCTTTTTTGGCCATCAATAAATGTAGAATTGATCGGATACAACACGAGAAAAGCTAGATCTTTCATACATGTTTCGTAGCTATGTATGTTTCTGGTATGTTGAACTCAACCGGGTGAAACCCTTTTTCCTACGCTCCAACTACCCGCTTGGACATCGATATCATATCGTACTGGGTTGCTAACTGGAGCGCGGAATATCCCCCAATGCTAGATCCCCTATGACAAGCAGGATTTCCTGTGAGAAAATGGTAAATGTAAATCGACCGGAAAATTTGACCAATGTCGAATCATCATTCCTCTATTTACATTTTTTTGTTACTACAATTTTTTGTACTGACAGCAACCAATTCACAGAATATGCCAAAATAATTCAGAATTGATATGGTGAAAGAAGTCAAGTCAAAATTATTTGATGTAGATTATCGCGCAGCAAATGACTTGGATGGGATGGAGTCTAGCAGTATTTGTCGGGAGCCTTTCTGGTAATTTACTGGTCAATGCTTCATAACTTTCCTATGTGACTAAATAATTATTTATTCATTATAAGTTATATGAAAATTATTTTTTTTGTTTCAAGTATACTGTTGTCAGTTTTCTGGAGTTTCCTCTCCAGAATGGGATGAAATTAGTGATACTGTGAAACTTAATCTGCATCAAATTTCTGACTTATCTCTGTGCACTACTCCATTGCTGAATTTATCCGCTAGTTTGATTTATTCTGATAATTGGAGTAACTTGAAGTGAGCGATACATAAGAATTGAGAAAAAACTAATTTAATGAAGCGTGAATGTAAAATATTTCCTGTATGATCGTAGAAAGAGTTCGATACGATTCAATGCACATTTTTTTCCTTTCATTACATTTTGAACCTCGAATGTAATCAGATGTCTTTTCAATTTCAGCTAGAAATTAAATGATAAGAACGTGAAAATGAAAGAAATACCCATCACTCACAGTAGATAGAGACAAGGAAATAACAAACATCATATAAGGGAGGATGAAAGGGAAATAAAAACGTCGAGAATTCATCTGTATATATATATATATGTATATACAGTGGATATTATCACGATGGAGAAAATACTTCGGGCTAAGAGATGAGAATTTAAGTACCGAGTATAGCTCGGTGATAATTTCAGTGTTCTACTAATGTGTTTTAGGTGAGAGAAGTGAAATACTATGATGAAAATGGAATGAAGAGAAGAAACAATGCCGCGAGGCAACCCTTTGGTTTTCCTCCAACCGAAGTATTATTATGAATACTCTTAACAACAAGACTAAGAACTTTACTTTTATTGACATTCCCATCTCTTACTCGTGCGACAACAAAACTATTCTCATCTTCTATAGAATTATTAGTATTCGCAAATTTCATTTCGAAATAGTTTGAAAATAATTTAATTAAGTATTTTTATTTTCCACATTGTCTGGAAAATTCTTGGGGTGAAATTGAATATCTCAAAGTTTTTTTTTCATCGTGAGTTTCCTATTTTATAAAACTTAAGAAATTCTGAAAATCCATTAACGGTATCATTATTGGAAAGTGAATTTTTCTCACCGTAAAAAAAGACAGAATCCATCTTATGGATTCCATTCATATTCATCTACAATTTTCTTCTTTTATATATAAAATATGCAGGAAATATAACTCGAATATGTCTATATTTATCTTTTCCTCGGAAACTTTTTCATTCACTCATATTAAACTACTATAAATAACATGCATATGTACATGAAAAATATGACATGTCCATTTTAATAAAAAGTTCTGCACGGTTCTCTTTTTCATTATGAATATTGAGGAAATGTAAAATAAAGTGAAAAAGACCGGAATATGCAAATTTCAATTCACTTTGACTTCTTTTTTTTAAGCGCGAATATTTGATGTATATGGTAATATTCCAGAAGTTGGAGCTTTCGATAGATTCGTGACGTGTACGATCTTATCCCAGGTTGCATTCTCCATCGTTCTACTTCGTTAACATAATTCATTCTTTAAAGATTCCTGATGAATTCAGTAGATAGTACGCCAGATGGTCTAGAGCTCCATCCGTGCTCATTCCATTTAGTTTGAAAATTGTTTTTCAGATGAAAATAATTGAAAAAAAAATGAATAAAACGACAATGTTCAATCAATTTCTGTAGATGTATGCATTTCACTCAGGTCAATGAGTAGAAGGCGAAAAGGGAAAACAACACAAACAGAATTTTTATTGAACTATACAATTTATTTCCATTTCAATTAGTTCTCGTTTACTTTTAATTGACTTAGGCGACACAAATTTATCTTCGAAGTAGATGAAATATTTGCAATGGTTTATTTTTGGCTTGATGTTGCTAACCAGAATCTAACGATGTTGGAATTGGTACTTGAATACCAACAGCGTAGCAGGGATTAATGAGTTTACCATTATATATAGATCTATCTCTCGGCCATTGGATAATTTCTACTACTACAAACATCCTCGAAATATTGGTTTAATTCGGCGTTGAGGATGACCGACATTCCTCTTTATCTATATATATTTCTCTTGTTTTCGCATCAATAAGCATGGGTAATATTTCTCCATTACATGAAAAATCAAATAGAACGGATATAATCTCATTTCACATTCATTGTAGGATATTTTTTCATTTTCAGGACTTTTTTCTTCACAATTTTGTTAATTTAAATATCGACTAACTAGATATTTTCGGTTTGGAGCGCGGTGCAGATACAGATTCAGGGAGCATATATGCAAAGCTCCATATTCATACCAATTAACCCAATTATAGAATCGGATCGTATGTATTATACTTGAAGTTGGGATTGGTCGAGTATGTGCAATCGAATTCCAGGAACAGTGAATTCAATGGAAACACATACTACAATATAAGCATGATGGACTATCGCGATATAATGGAGTAGTTTTGGTAAGATTCAATTTTTCCAATAGCATATAATTAGAAATAGACTCTTGGATATGAGGTGCACATAAAAATCCACCAACTTCATTATCACACAAATGAAAATTTTCACCATCCACTGTATGAATACGAGATATTGTGGAGAAAATATTTCATGCAAATTGTGAGAGACTTTATCAAAGCCATCATACTTCAATTGTCCACTAGCATTTGGTAGCCTTCATATCTTTATATATATATATTTGTTTTTTAATACAAAAAGGGAAACAAAGTGCTATCGGCTCCAAGCCATTCGATTATTCGTCTATCCAACAAGTTCAATATACTTTTATTGGAGGTGACTATCGACGCTTTTAGATAATACACTATCTGCAATCCTATCACGTACATTCATGCGAATACCTCTTTCTACAATTCTGTGTGAGCTTTTTCAATAACTTTTCTATCCCTTGAGGTACTTATGCAATTGTTGGAAGATATTTTATCGTATGAAATGAGAAAAAATTCAATGGTTCATGCCTTGTTATATAGAAGGATTAGTGCGCGGAAAAATCATCGCAACTACCATAGGATAGGATGATATAAAATTCAGGATTTCAAAAATAAGGATGAAAGAACAGCCAGCGCTCTCCCACAATCTACCATAAACTCCGATGAAAAAAGCATCAACTCCATTATTATTTTTGTAAGAAAAGGAAGAAACAATTTCATCTGAAAAATAGTACATTATATTGGTGTTATAATAACAACAAAAACTATTATTTATCCTAGCAAAGGTCTAACTATCAGTTTAGAAGCTAAATAAAACTTAGTGGGTCACATTCACTGACTTTACTCCTATGTACATTTCTTCTTATATGTCCAATGTTTTTTATCATAAATATAAAGTATTACGTGGAGGATTTTCCTCTAAATGGAAAACTTTATTGGCTTTATACAGTAATAAAATAGATATGGAAGTAAACATCTGGCTGAATTGTGAGAGGCTTTATTTTGAAGCGAATTCGTCATAGATGTTAAGTATAAGGGTACACTTGAAAAGTTTAACGCTTATTACATCCAGAGTCTGGAAAAGTTTGCAGAGCCAACTGAATGTCGATATGTGATGTGAAAAACGTGAAAATATTTTTAGTTCTATTCAAGAAGTTAGTTTAGTATAGAAATTGATTTCTGCACGTAATGTTTCGAATGTGAATGTACCCATATCAAGGGAAATGTGCTTATTCCTATACGACGAGGGAAAGGAAAACAGGAAAATCTTTGTAGTGAATTAATGCTGCAGTTACCGATAAAATGGAAGAAGTCCTATACTATCGAGGTTTAATTTCTGATAGTTGGAATTGATTGGATGATTACATAGTCTAAAGCGCTCAGTACTTGTACATTTAGAAGGCTTTCACAGTACATGTAGGGTGCAATTAGGTGAAATGTCAAAAGTACAATATAACTGTGAACTAAAATTGGCAATGCAATTGAGTATCATAAATCTCTCAAACGGGAGTATGAAGAAATGGAAACGCCGAAGAGCGCGGCTAAGTACCAATGGACGCTTGGGATTTAGTCGAATTATGATGTATGAATGCTAGTTGGAAAATCGAAAATAGTAGACCACCTGAGAACGATAAGCCGGGAAGAGAAATTGGAAAAGACGTGAATGTTGAATTGAATTGAAAAGTTTTTCTTCCAATCAAATTACTACTATTACTCTATACGTGGATTTATCTGTTTTCTGTAAATAGACTCCGTTGCAGAGCTGAAACTTCTGAACAATAAAATGTTCTTTAACTTAAGATAGTGATTGTTCTATTGTAGAAAGTTATTTTGTCCTTTTTATGATAAAATTTTCTATAAAAAATAAAGTCTTAGTTCATCTTTTATTGCGAAATACGAAAATTTTTCATGAATTTTCATAATTATCTTTACCACCATTACATTCCTCCTAGTAGAAATATTCACTGGATCTCAACACTGCCGCAATTCTATTATGCTCTTTGGTTACGATAGGGTTGTGTAGCAGGAGATAAGAGCATACCTCACCGTCTTGTAAGTACGAACAGTTATATCTAAACCCTACATCCTTCTCCATTAGTGTAGTTCCTACTCCTCCCTATCTCAACTTCATCCTTCTTTTTTTTCACCTTCCCACTGCTATATGACTCTCAAGAGCAACGTACTATCGACATCCGGTAGAAGTACGATTCGTGTGTCGAATTTGGAAATAGTCAGGATCTTCGGCTCCAATCTTACATTACTATATCTTTAACATCCCTTCAAAAGGACAAAGTTAAGGAAGAGAGAGAACTCAGAAGTTATCAAGTCTTTGCTGAGTTTGCCCAAGTGAGGTTGTGTGATTACATTTTCTTAGACAAAGGAATCCATTCCATTGAACGAATAAAAGAGGGGAGACGAAGACGAAAAAGAAGGAAAAAAGGAAGAGAATCTCCACTTTATTCTTCCTTCCGTCACGGCTCTGTAGCCACTTTGACTGTCACCAATTGCTCCCTGATGACCATTCAGTTGTTCGTAAAAAAAATAAAATGTTTCAGGCGGTATCACTAAAATACTTACGTATTTTACGTTTTACTCAACTGTAAGGTATCAGTGACTTTGTTTCACCACTAAATGGAATAAATGTTTGCTCTCTCTAAGGATGCTTACCTGAAACAAAAATAACAATAACAATCGTTACTAACTGTAGGAGTAGAATGCATAACGAGAGTAAATAGCTTTCATGTACATATTTATCATCCAATGTAAGTTGTTTTTATTTTCAAATGCATTCTTAAGATAAACATTATTTAAATGGATGGAAAGATAAATAGAGAATAAAAATGAGGAAAATAAACAATGAAATGCTCATACGAGCGATTAAATTCAACATAATGCTTTTTCATTTTACCCAAGTTGTTCATGAACAACTTGCTCCCCCTTTTTCATTACTTCCTTTTCAAAACTTCCACCCCTATAAGTTATCAACTTTGAAAGAAACTAAAGAAGGAAAATAATATGAAGCTATCTGCATTTGCAATACATTTCTCATTCCTTGATTACGATTAAGGGAGGTAAGGAAGACATTTATTTTCAGTGAGCCAATTGTCGCAGAAGGGCATTATTTAAAGTTATATTCACAAAGCCTTCCCCCCTCCTCTACTTCACTGATTTCAACAGTTTCTCATGCTATTTGCTCACTCTCCAGGATGTTGCCAAGCAACTTATTTCAAATTCCACTAACTTCGACAACTGATGTAGAGACTCTACCGCTACTATTCTTTGTGGAGAAAAATATAAAGACAAAAATACCGCCAGGATTTTTCTCATAATCTTTATTTTATTAAAAACTTTCGTAAAATATTTCAAAGTATTTGAAATCATGAAGTATTCCAATATAGTCTTATTGCTTATCGATTTTTTCCTTTATTTTGTGAATCTCTCCTTTTTCCCGCTACTTCGGAACTGTTAGGGTCATTAGTGATGGCTTAAGTTCTTTTTCCCCATTTTGGAGCTGGGCAACTGTCGATTCTATAACGACATTGTTATGGGAGTATTACGGTCATAATGCGGGCTCACGATATTGCCAAAGTGACAATAGCATTCTACTGGAAATTGTTTTTTTTTCTTTCGGAATACTAACGGTGAAGAATTTTCTCAGAATTTCAGCAGTATCATCAGAGAACAAGGAGAAAATTCATTGAGAAACGTTACGATCACTTTTCAAAATATCCCAGAATCACTTGAATTTCGATATTTCTTTCATCATTCATCTCGAAAATTATTGTAGTACAATTAATTGTCTTTTGCCCGAGGAGAGAATGGAAGAAAATCTAAGCTTCTGAATGTTAACGGTACTCATCAAAGAGAGAATGGTATAAACATTTTCCCCTGCTTTTCATTCTGTGTCGTCAAGGCTGCGAATTTTAAACAAGTTTTTATCTTCCCAATACGTACTTTCCACACGATAGGAAGAATCGATAATAGTCGATTCAAACTAGAATAAAAATAGCATGAAAATTCAGATGAACATTGTATTTAATTTGCAGTCGACTAAACAATCAAACCGATTCCGGGAATTTCATTTTGAAATTGAATTTGTACATTCAAATTCGCGTTGAACTCCGGCGCTCGTTTCACTCGAGAAACATCGGATTTCTCGATATTAAACATGAGTCAAGAATTACATGGACAATTAAATATGAAAAGCCATATTCTACATCGTTTCACTGAATCCTTAAACTCTATGCATTTGTACACGTCGTCTATGATATAATGTAGATACTATTTGTCTTTATCAAATAATTCTGAAAATTCATAACTTCTCTTTACGGCTGACATCAAAAGAACGACTTCTGCTTATCAATCATCTATGAAAAATTGCAAGGGGAAAAATTGAAAAACACATTGGAATGAAAAAATATGATATTTTATACCGATAAACATCCAGTGATATAGATGGGAGACGAATGCAATTGTCATGGGATCTACTCCACAAAGACAATTAAATCTGCCTTTGTATCTCTAACTTGTTACCAAATGTTACCTCCTACAAACTGAAAAATACCAGCAAAGCAATGAGAAGCTAAAAGTAGAGAATGAACGGTTTGGGATAAACGTTTATTAGAATTTGGATGTAGAGTAAAAACAAGAAAGAAAAATTTTCAACATTGACTTTTCCAAAGATCAATCACGGGAGAGAGGCTCTCAGTAAAGGGGAAACAACAACGAAAAAAGGATAGAAAAATTTCAATCAAATTTTATTTAGAGGAAAGCGGGCGGAATTCGAAAAAAAAAAAACTGAAGAGAATGAAGATCCTTTTTCACTATTATTTGTGATGTTGGAATGCATGTGGACGTAAATGTTTTAGTTCGCTTTCTTTCCATGAAAAGGAGATAAAAAGTGAAAAAAAACTTTAAAATGTGAAGAAGCATTCCAGGGAGAACAAAAAATAATATCTACCGTTGGTAGAGTTTTCTCGTCGTACCATTTTCTTGGTAATTCCTACGGTTTCCGACACCTAAGTAAAAATATTATTTCCGTTGGTCGAGATGAAACGGAATAGCTACCCAAAGACAACATAGTATACGTTTTGTGGTCAACCATATTATTTCTCTAGTATTCAGAGAGAGATCATACTAATGGTACAGTTTACTTATTGTTATATATTTACTCATATTCATAGTAGAATACTACAATTTTCACATTCCATTTCCACAATAATGTATTATATTCATCCTTTTCTCAAAAAAATTTATTGAGCATTCCGATTGGAATGGATGATCACATTTTATTGAAAACTCATTTATCACTGCTCACTCTAGCTGAAATTTCAGACCACTCCGTGGTTTCAGACGGAGTGGTCTGAAATTTCACCAAATTGCTGAATTTGTGATAAAAAAATAAATATTGATCTTGACTCCAAAGAAGTAAAAGGGAACTAAGGAACGGAAGCACTGATTGATTCGTCTTTCATGCTCGAAAAAAATCAGGAACAAAAACGTCGCGAAAACCTTGCCAGTACGTTAGTCTCAAAGCACGCGGTGACTCAGAAAAATCTCGAGGCAGTCAATTTCGACTATGATCACTAGTTGTGTGCTTTTAACTCATTAATTACAGCGTTTAAAAATTTTCTTATTCCCTGCAATCCAATTCGTAATATATCACACGTAATAAATCAGTCATCTACCCTATGGTTCCCATTCGATATCGAACATCAATAATATATCATTGGAAATGTTCATCTGTAACATTAAAAAATGGAGAATCCAATTGGAATTCATGGTAGGACCACAAGTGTAGTGTGTGGATGGAGGTTTTGGGTCAAGTTGATACTGGAAACTGGTTACCCAAGGAATTGAGGACAGTACGTGAGACTTCGATCGTGTTTACTTGCGCTGAGGGTAACAGACAGTTTCGGGTCAGGTAGTGAAGAAAAGAGCTCAAACTCGATCACATTTCCACACGGCTCAATAAACATTCTGTTGATATTCGTATCGTCTCAGATAACAATGAACGGGAAATGATCAGAAATGTAATTGAATTGAGCCAAACATGAATAATTTGCGAAGTTGGCTCATCATCATAATTGATTCGACCATTATTGAGAATATTTCCTCTCATGAAGCAATGAGTTCGAACTAAGGAGTGATGATAATACGATTCATTCCATCTTAATAGTTTCCCGGACAAAGAAAAGAATAGAACTCATTAATTAAATTGCGTTTAGATTAGCAAAAAAAATTTATCGACAACCAAACTAAAATTCTTCTCAGTATACTATTGTATTATCAATGAAATCTAAAACTCCGTAACTGCGGATCAGCTGCAGTTGGAAGTAGTGAGTTATAGCAAACTCTACAAGCAAACGCCAAGGGGTTGGTTCTCATGGATTATGCAGAAACTCTGCTGGTGAACAAACATCCAAAACACCACCAAATGGAACTCTTTTACAGATGAAAAAAGGAAAAACCATGTTCAAATAAAGTACCACAAGGTAACATACAACTGTATTGTTTATGCATTCAAGTACTTCATTTAATGAGTGAAAAAGTATTTGCAATTTTGAAATAATGAATTAGTTATGAGGGGACTGCTCCTACATGAACCATACATAAGTGAAGAATCTTGATTTATTTGTTGAATCAATGTTACTACGTACAATATTGACTCATAAATGTCTGCAGGTAATTGAGACAATTTCTTTCAATGGCCTTCATTTCAATCGATTCATTGTAAGTGTCAGCGGCATGTTTCGTTAGGGCAAAATTTGACAAGTCTAGAATACTGCTGCATGCAATAATACTTTCTTTCGTATTGATGTCAACTGATAAAAAAACCAAATATAAAATATTTGTCATCGTTATTATGTCATATGAGTGAAGAAAAATCATTATTCCCGCAGGAAATTGGAATACTTCGAATGTTCATTGATTTTGATTGAAATGGTGAAAAAAAATGCATATCATTCCCAACATTTCTGAAGACTTTTTCGATCTAACTCAATTGACATAGATAGGGCTGTCAATTTCCTGGATTCAATTTACTTGGAAATTATTAAGATGTTGAGAGGAACTCGTTTTTACTTCAGCTTTAAAATTTTTTCCGCTTCTACATAAATTGAGGAATTTAGTTTGCAGATAGTTTACGTGAGATCAGAAATATCTCCCAAAGCATATACTCGGTGAAATACACTGCTGCGTCTCTTCTTGTACATTAGATGTTCTGAATTCATTCATATAGTGCAATAGTACATAGTAGTCTTTGGTAAAATATAAGCAGCTGTTCTAGATTAAAGGATTCACATGAATTTATCATTCATATAAACTCACAAATGCATAGAGAAAATCACAGTATTTGATAACTGTCGTTTGTCGAAATAAGATTTCCACTGCAATGCAACGAGTGGCTTTTTCCATCAATAAAAGAATATAATGAAACAATGGAAAATTGATGTTGCCAATAACAGCAAACTATATCCAGATAACTATATTGAGTCATAACATTTAATCCATTAACCAATGTTGACAAATGGCTGAGAATTTTCTCTTGAGAAATAAGGAAGCTGATAGATTTGTTTAATTGTATCAGTGCAGGTAACAAAATTGAAAAATTATCGTTGAAAAATCCTATCATGTAATTCATTTTACCCAATGATTTTTCAAGATATTTGGAGAAAAATTTGATTGGACATTTGTATTCCCTATTTTGTCATTTTATGGCATTCGGTTAAAGGATTTACCAATATATGCCCTGACAGATTATTTATGAGTGTTGTTCATGCGCTTCGAGAGATCCGAAGTCTAAATTCATAAAGGACAAGGAGTTCTTTAATTTCATAATCCTTCAATCTATAATTTTGAACAGTATAATAAATTGAAAGCATCGGACAATCGACAATTAAATCTGTTGGCAATTGAAAAATTATCAAGAAATTGAATTCTGACCATTATTCCGTTCACTAAGCAATATTCGCTGGATTTATCGAGTGAATTTTTAAATTCGCAATATTTCGTCCGGATAAACCTTTTATGAGGGATTTCAAGTGGTTATTCAAAATAGGGCGGATAAGTGGAACGCTGCCAATCCGTAGAGTTCATTACTTTCCAATGTAATAATTTCCTTCTTCCTCGCTGCTTCATATTTTTTATTCCTCGGAATTAATCATACGATTCCTGTCAATCTCACTTATTGTTGCTACATAACTCAACGCCTGTAGAGTGAAAAAGAGATGAGAATTGAAATGTATGACGAACCGGAATATACTTCATGGAATGCGACTTTCCGTCACAGACCGAATTTTATATATTTTATGGAAGTGAATACGGCTATAGTGAAAAAGTTTCATGCACAAAGAAGCCATTCACAATGCATCCATCAAAAAAATGATGAGTGTACGAGAGTCATTCAGAAAGTGTAACTCATGAATTCGACGATCGCTCAACTTGAAATTTATTGAGCATTCGTAGCCAATACTTTTTTTCTGTTGTCCACTACCACCGCAGACCAACATTTTAGCTTCAATATTCAGTCAGTATTTAATCTCAATGAACTCAAGGGGAATTTAACGTTGTTATCAAGTGTATTAAATTTACTGGGGTTTTCCAAATAATCGATATTAGTCATTCGGCGTGACTGTGTTGATTTTAAATGAATCAAGTTGGAGAAATAAATAACAAAAATGAATATAGAAAATGGAGATACTCGAAGCAATATATTACAATTAAATTTCCTGATTGTGTTGTTCGGCGAATCCATAATGATAAAGCTGTTGATATTCTGAATAAAATAAAGCCTTTCGTCCGCAATGATAAACGATATATCGGCTAGAGGCATTGATTTCAATGAATTGAAAATGATGACGAGTTTCCGTTGGCCGGTGTTAGCCATTCAAGTCATCGATCATATGTACCCATAGACATATGACTATTCATAGGCATTCGTGTGCAAATTTGAAATGACACAAACTCCCTCTATGCTCAAATTGGCTACAAGATTAGAATGACTAAGTCAACTCATTTATAAATGCAACAGCTCGAAAAAGGAAATTTTCAGAGTAAAAGAGGTTTTTTAAAAATGGATTAATTTCAGCACAAATCTTACAAATCAGTAGGTTACGAGCGGAAACACGTGTCTTTAACACGAAAGCTTGAAAAAAAGGGGAAAAAGTACAGGAGAGATGTGGATTGTGCCAGGGTAGGAATTCAAGAGGTTTAATGCTGGCTTCTTAATACAGTTGAGGTTGGCCCAAGTCCAATCCTTTTGGATCGAGAAAGTACCATGACTCTAACCCAAAAGAAAAACCTAATCCTGTCGTTTTGGAAAACCGAACTACCACACTGCTTCTTCTCTAATTATACATATGTATCCTGGCAAAAGTACTATGTATCTACATGAAAATCGAAATATTTTTGAATTTATTGAAATGAAAAATTGAATTGTCTATAGAAATCGATTTGAATAAAATATTAGGTAAAAACTAACCATAATAAGACATATGGTGAGACAACTATCTCGATTTATGAGACGAGAAGATAAGAAATAATGAGTTGAGTTTGATTTAATTGGATAAAATAAGAATCCAGGATTAAAATGAAGTTGATTGAACTTTTAACTTTTGATGTTCAATGAAGGAGAGTTACAGAATATCACCTTCTTTTATCTGAATATTCATCTCGAATAGTCAGCCATGGCTTACGCTATGAATTAGTGAACTTGAATTGCTTGACCTTAATTTGCAGTAAATGTCTCAAAGCCATTCTCATAATTCGATCGTTCACGCTCCAGTGTAGACACAAAAGAGTCTGGCGCATTAAATAGCTATATAAATCGTGTTCTTCTATGCACTAACTTTCAAGTTTCCCAATGATTTGCGATGTTCATAATTCTAGAGGACATTACACTGAACTTTTTTAGTACCTTCATAATATAATATCAGTAAATGTCAATTTTGAACTGTTGTAATTGGAAAGAGAAAATAAAGGTTATTTTTCAAAAAATAATTGACAATATTCATTCGTTAGAGACTACCTCCTCTCTGACGTTACACAGCCACGAAAACCACGGCGCCAACATCAATCGCTTGCATAAAACATGTCGCATAACCCCTCCTCTCTTTGCAATACCGCACAAATTCATCCCCAAACCCCTATTTTCCAGCAAAAGAGAAGAGAAGAGGGGGGATATGGCCATGAGCAGATAACACCCCACGGGACTGTCGTCGCATGAATAATCATCGCCCACGCCATCCTGTGCGCCCAAGAACACCTGTACCGGGAAAAATATAAAAGTACGCCAACTTTTTTCATCTTCTCATTCCTCCTTTTTTTTTATTCCCATCAAATTACTTTACCATCAGCATTTTCATTGAGACTCTTTCTATGATGATTATAATATTCCCAGAAATCATAGATTGGTTGAACATGTGTAACCTATGGCAGATGTTCCTACTGTATATTACCTCAGGAAATTAAAGCATATTATAATATCATCCCTAAAGGCCTGTGGCAGGCGGAGACAGATTCGTCTCGCCAGTGAGATCCCACCAGTGCTTCCGGGTGTTCTCAATCCACAGCTTACGAGAGAAATTCTCATGGCGACATTCTCCGCAAGCTCAGTGCGTCACATTCTCAGGTAATTCCAGCGAGTACGTACTTTCTATCTTCTTTTCATCATTCCTCTTTTTCCCTTATCTCTACTTCTCTTTTTGAAATAATTTTCATAAATGAGAGATACCTTTGAGTCATTTAAAATTCACATTAGGGTTTTCTCGTTCTTTTTTCTGTGTAAAAATGGAATTCTCAATGTAAATGAAGGAGGTTTATAATGACTCTATTTTTTCCCAGGATTTCTTATTCAATGAACAAAAGACTTCCACATGTCATGGTCAAGATAAATATGTGCCAAGTATTAAACTTCAAATATTTTCTGTTCGGACTCATGATCAGATAGAAACATCAAAAACTCACAGTTTTGTCAGCAATTTATGGAGATAAAGTTCAGCTTCACTCCAGCAGAAAAAAAATTTGTCGAGATTTTCGAGTTTGAACATTAATCTTATGAATTCTCCTTTGCTGTGGAGTTTATGGCTTGTAACACTCGAAATACTTCGTTTATGGGATAACTTCTTGATCAAAAGAGATTTTAGTTGAAGATACAACATGTTTCTGAAGCAACCTAAGTTCGATGTTTAATGTGCAAGAGAGTATCCCTATCATATCAGAATACAGATCATCCTCTGTACACCGAACTTAAGAAATATTATTTTTCTCTCTGATATGATAGAGTGGCATAATTATCGAATACTTAAAGTGGAGTCAACTACTCTTATTACTAGGGGTGTGCGAATAGTATTTGAATTGAATTGAATCGAAGGATACTATTCAATTCAAAAAGTGAATTGAATATTCAAAATATGAATATTCAATTCACAAATTGAATTGAATATTCATATTTTGAATTGAATTATTCGTATTCAATTCACCATGAATTATTCAAAGTTTTGAATATTCGCACACCCCTACTTATTACTCATCTAATTAGGCCTAGCTCTTGACACATAAACAAGGAATATTTTGAGCCTCTCTTGAATAAATTATCAGTTCGAAAACTCTACGATCTAAAATATATCCAAGATATGACGAGAGGGGGTTCACCCCAAAACCTTAGTGTATCGTCGTCATGAGGACCACGATGAAATTTATTAAAAACTGAAGAAGGATATCGTATTCTTTTTCAGTTTTCTCGAATAGAATTGATTATATGACATTATCAATTAAAAGTTTGAAGCAATAATAAACTTCATAATGACCATTATTACACACAACACCAACTTTCTTGTCTTCTTAATTGTTTTGTGCTAATAAACTCAACTACAAGAACCTTATGAGGGTGTTACGGAAAAGAGAAGTCATCTGTACTGAAAAAATCGAACCGCACAGAGGAGAATCACTGAACTGAAACGAGTCTGTTCATGTAGCTGTTGGTTTGTTGATACACTATTGGGGCGAGCTCTGGAAACTTTTCACATGGTCGCTTTCAATCCTCGTCATGTACCATAGAACCATCATGTGATGGATGGAGAAGAAGTAAGTTATATACGGTGAGGTGGTTGGTTGAACGAAAGAAATGTATATCCGTAGGGAGTTAGAGGTACTCTCAAACCCTTGGGTTTTGCATTTAATTAAGTTGAATTCGACTTCACACGTGCAGGCCATTCCTCCTTTGGGATTCACTAGGTTGTCAATTTTAAATAAATTCTCTCCGTATGCTTCTAACCTCTGCTACCTTTTTGCACTCGATTTTTTTAATTTTTTTGAGAGAAAGAAGATAGTATAAGGGCGAATATACTGCAGGTGTGGCCCTCAGTAATTTATTGCTAGTAGATACAATTGATGTTGGAGCAGGGAGGGAATGGCAGCCATTAGGGATTAATGACAAAAGCACATATTCCATTATTTTCTTCAGGCCTAATGAGCAATCGTGCTGACATGAAATTCAAAACTGAAGAATTGAGTGATTATTTTTTTTTTTCATTGCAAGAAAAGAATTGAGGAAGAGAAGGTAGATCCAATAGCGTCGTTCCGGTTCGTATGACCTTTCCTATAGAATGAATTCGGGGATTGCCCACAGTCATGGAGAACTGTCACGTTTGTACATCGAAAGCGCGCACGGACATTCGAGTTGTTCTGCACTTCGAAATAAATCACTTCCGTTTGAGCTAACTCGTTGGGATTCCGAAAAACTGGGTGCCAGAATCATCCGAGTGCGTAGGTGTTCCGTGTCCTGTGAAATCGCATGACAAACCGTCCGGAAGGAATTCCAATTATTATTGTAATTTCTATGAAATGTAATCAAATAAGCTAACATTTTACGTGCAATAGAATTTGAGATTCAGAAAATTCATATTACCGAGTACGATTGTTCTTTCTGAACTCCGAGAATAATTTTTTTTTAATGGAAAAACCAAACTAGTTTTTCAGAAGACAATGGGAAAAGAGAAAAAGAGGGAGAGAGAAACAATAAGCAAAGTGTGCAGAGGAAGGATCATTGTCTTGGTACAGTAGAGAAAAGCACTTTTCACGCCTCATTCTCTTCAGCACTTTCGTTGTCGACTTATCAAGACTGCTTGTTCTGCTTCCAAAAGTCCCCATACTATCTGGGCTTCCTAATTGCCTCAAGCATTAAGGACAATGCAGAAAACGGGTCGACAAAGTTTTCACGACTACCGGACGGATATGCTTGACCCGGGGTGAAAATAGTGCCACACCAGCCAAGCTCTGAATCAAGGTAAAAATAAAACAAGAATGAGGGCTGCAAAATATATTGGTGTGGTTATGGAAGAAGAGTTATGCAATCTTCCTCACCTCATTCCATATAACATAATAACGATGAGCCTTGCGTAATGCTATTGGCAGATCGTGATTTAAACTCTATGCTGGAAACTGGCGCGAGTACACGGTAAAACGGAACAGAGTGAAGGAGGAAGAGAGAGAGAAGTTCGCGATTTACAGGGTATATAAGGGATGCAGGGCTTGTGGCTGATTACGCAACACACCGTTACATGCATATTCATGGATGATACCACCATTCGATAGATATAGCTGTTTGGGATTAGTACGTTGGTTTAGCGCCCTAAGCCATCAGTGCGGGAACCATTGATGGAGAATACGGGAATCATGTGTTTGAAAATCAGCCAATATACACAACTCTAAACATTGAAATTTTCATCAGATCTGAAATCTCATATCTGAAAATATTTGAATTAGATGACACACCCAATAACCTGAATTTCCTTTTCTCCTGTGTAATCAATGAGATCATGTATCATAGTAATTCAAGTTTCATTAAAACTAACATTAATCAATTCACAATTCACCTTCGGGCTGTTGATTCTCCATAGAACATTACGTTTGGATCAGAATGTCAGCTCTCAGTTAGTTCTCTAATTGCAATGGGAACATGAAATGCCAATTCGAATGCCCGAGGCGTCCGCAAATTAATCGAATATTGGAACCTCACGTTCTGGTATTGGGGGAGGAAAACGGAAGCACGATAGAGGTAGCACTCACGTATTCTTGGTACACCTATTCGGCCACTAGGAACAGTCGGGAAAGGTGATCGATAAAGTAGATACAGGTGAACATGAGAACAGTTGAGGTGATACTTGTAGCTTTTACAACTGTAGCAGATTTATTACTTTTTCATGGTGAAATCCTTTGAGTCCCAATGGATTTAGAATGACATCGATAGTTTTATTAGTTCTGCTCAGTTGAGGAAAAGTCATGAACTGTGAAAACTTGGAATTCCATTGAGTAATCTCATGTGCGATTTCATCGATTTTAGACAGAATAATGTGTAAGTTGCCAACGATATTATGGATAAAATCAAATCTTGTGCTAGTCTGAGAGTAAGGCCATTTACGTTATTGAATGACCTCGTGTCAACTAAATGGAATTCTCAGGTTCTCTATAGGTGGCAAAGAAATGATCCTACATACATACATACATCACGCCTTCTTAGTAGCAGTAAAAATCATGGTACTCAATGGATTTATGTGCTGGAAACTTGAATAAAACTTGCTTCATGGGCTATATGTTTAATTCAAGGGAATGAAAATTAAAGTAAAGTTAGAAGTAACATTGTTCTTCAAATAATCTGCTGGGTTTATGTTTTGGTCTAAAAAATCACCTCTAATGAGGCCTAAATGAACCAATATTTGAAATATTTACTTATGTTGACAGCATCCATCAGAATGGAAAGAGCACGAACTGTAATAACAACAAGAATTCTAAACTCATCAAGTAGCAGTAATCCGCTTAACTCATGTTAATTAATTTCACAGTAAAACGAACCTGCCCTATATATTTTCATATATTTAGACTTGTAACATTTTCCACGTAACTTCTGGATGACATTTAGCTCTGACTTTTCGAATAAATGGATTAACCTAATTATCAAAATAAAAATCGTGAACAATTAATTTAAATTGTTTCATCATCCTCTTTCAGGTGATTGTTGTCATTGCTCTGCACCAATTTCAGAGCTTCAAATAAAATTCATACAAATTAGAAGAGTCGACACAAATTGTAATTACATTTGGTCACATATTCCCAATACCTGTGTAGCAATATGGATACTCATATGAACATTTCAACAATCACCACGAAAAGTTGAAACTGATAATCATTAATGTGTAGGGACGAATTTATGCAATTTCTGATAATCAAGAATTACATTTGTTCTGCGCGGGAGAAAAACTTTGCTTGTCAAATGATCGATTCGTTATGAGTGCTAAAATCTAATTATTATAAGAGGAATATGATTCTTGACAATATAATTGCCATCTCAATGAGATTATTTTCTAAATTTAGAAAATAAAGATTATTATCATTATGGCTCATATTAAGTTTGATATGCTGAATTTATGTACAATCGATAGGAAAATGGGGACAGACACATCATTAATACGCCTGGCACTTACAAGAGAACCAAGTACTACAAAGAGAAGAAGGGGAGACAAACAGGAGTAGGGATGCAAAACCAGAGGTACAATGTGGAGAATCGATTCTCACTGAGAGAAGCACCCAACGTAGGCCCTTTTGCTATTGAATACAGGTTTCAATACAATTCCCTTCTCCCTCTGCCTATCCTACACACGTTGAATCCGCCATCGATCGATTGACAATAACGTACTGCTCGTAGACTATGTGTACCTATATAACCGCACCGATTAAATGATCCACTGTCGATTAAAGAAACCGAATATAGTAATAGACAATCGCTTCTTTCCCGATTTCATTGAATAATAACAGTAAGTGAAAAGTCAAAATGGGTCTTAATACCGATATTCACTTTCTGATTTAATGAATGTCTAGACACTTAAAACATTGCATATATTATTATTCATGAAAAATTGATGACATGAGTAGCATAATCTATTCATTATGTACATTACTCGAATTCCATTAAATTCATTTCACTGTAAAGTCGATAAAATGTCTTTCTCTCCAAATGAAATAATATTGGAATATCGATTTATGTAGATGCTTGGGCAATATCAAAAAGTATTACATTATTAAAACAAGTAGATAGAACACAGATCCGTTTCGTTTGATCAACGATATTTGCTATTCCAACAAAAGAAGATATTGTGTCTCATCTGAAGGAAGAATTAGATAAAGCAAGAGATAAATAACAATTTGACTGTATACATATATATAATATATATACATATAACGTAGGAAAAGAAACAGGGAGAATGAGCTACCAAGGAACTGGACTGAGTGGAAATATCATTATTTCGACGGAGAATGATGATAGAAGAGCTTTTCTACTGCCAGAAAATGTGGAGAAAGAATCATATAGAACTGGTGGAACATATGATAAAGAAGGTGCATCATTATTCTCTCCAAGAGCTTGCGGCAAAAAGTGTGTATGTATGGGAAGAGGGAGAGGGTGAATATGTTACTCAGTTAGAAACCATTTTCGAATGCAGCATTATCCATCGAAAAAGTCTACTTATATTACATAGAGGCAAACTGCTTGTCCACTACTTATTATTCATAGCCACGATTTTACGCGCTCCATGAAATGGAAAAGCATCTCATGAAAAACATATTGCAACACTTAGCACATAATTATAATTA
>JABSMS010050918.1:0-22609 GCA_018902275.1 Aleiodes sp. PSUC_FEM 10030003
AAATTTAATTAAGAATATTTTTATAAATAAATATTTTTGAAAAATTCGAGCTCCAATTGTTAAGTGCGAAGTGTCTATCTTGCCCCATCTTCCCTTATTCCTCCAGATAATTACGATAAAAATGGAAAATTACAATCACATCTTGTATTGTCACAATATAAATATAAAATTTCAATCTTTTTTTTTTATTATCACTTTCAATCTTTTAACACATCAATTATGATAACATTCATAAAATTTCAAATACAGTACATTGCACAATTCTCATAATTGAACTGAAATATTGAGAGTTCGAAGAATTTGTAAACAATTAAACTTAATTTGTTTCATCTATTTTTTGAATCCTCCCAAAAATTTCCACTGCCCCAATTAATTCCATCCCTCCTCAATTTCGACTCAAAATAAGGAAGAATCCAGACAAGATACCAGCGTTCACCAAAAACGTCTTTAAAATTTTGTCTCCATCCAAGATTATATCTTATATTATTCTTCGCCCTTTCGTGAGCAACACCACCAATAAAAACTAAATGTAAGTGATAAACTAATAATGCACCAGTAAAAAGCATTCCAACAATTGATATAACATACAGCATAAGATAAATTTGATCAATCGAATAATCAAAACTAAATACAAAGAATGCCAATGGTAATATCATTTTAATAATTGACATTGGAAATTCGAAATCAATCCTACTCCAAATGAAACAATTATTGTAATAAAAACTATAAACAGTTGCAACAAAAATATAGAGTAAGAACATGAGGAAATAACGGTGATTAAAGTGTCCAACGCAGCATCCAGTGAAGATACAATGATGATCACGTTTTAATATACAAATATCACATGTTGAACAGTGCCACGAGCGTGGTGGAGCTATTGCCTCACAGGATGCGCAAAATCTCCATCCATCCTTCAATTTGGCCTTACTCGTTGGCATTATTATTGATCTAGTGCTCGTATCACATAATACAGTGTATGTAAAATTGCCAACGATATTTATAAGTATGAATGTACCGAAAGAAAAATGAAACAAGTAGATAAGTGTTCCTGGTAAAAATAAAGTTGGTAAAACCACCCAGAGTTCAAACCAGTAAATCACTGGAACTATTATGAGGACAAACAGCATGGAAGCACCATCGCTCAATGTTTTTGGTAAAATTTTTTTCCGCACGTTCATTGTTATACTTTTCACTGTGTTATAAAAATATCCTAATTTTTCTTCTTCCTTTATTTACCGGTAAAATTGATAATTAATTCGTTGAAGCGTTGATACTGAATTCAAATGATTCTGTTCACTCGTCAATTCTCAAGGATTCATTGGTTAAATCAATTACTCTAAATGAACAAAAATAATAGACTCAATATTTGTATCGTCAAAATATAGATTTTGACGAAATGCCTGAAAAAACGTCACTTGGTTGCATTCTCACGTATTCTGAAGAATTCAAAAGAAGCAATGGAATTGATGGTTCAGGCATCAGAGAAATTTGTTTATGTCGTTTCTGCTCGCAATGAATTATCCAACACTGAATCTTCTACGACATCAAGAGTCACCGTATCGCCCAATGTTTTTGGTAGAATTTTTTTCGCACATTCATTGTTATACGGTTCACTGTGTTATCAAAATATTAAAAAAAAATTTTCTTCCTTTATTTGCCGGCAAAATTGAAGGTTAATTCGTTGAAGCGAGGCTACTAAATTCAACTGATTCCCTTCATTCGTCACTTCTCGAATATTGATTGTTTAATTTAATTGTTTAATTGTTGTGGGTAGGTGGTCGACGATTTTTGAAGGAAGTGAAAGGCAGTTGACAATTTTTATTTAAATAGACAACAGTGGTTGCTAACACTTTCAATCATGTGACATATCGTAAGCATCATAGACGCAGTAAATTATGGTGATAGATAAAGAATGGAAATTATCTTTGCAATAATTTACTTTATCGACAGAGCACAATTTTCAATTTTTTCGACGAAATTCAAAAACCCAAAAAATTATTTTCTAAATAATTTTTTATAATTGATGGTGGGTTATTGTTTGAAATTCCAAAATTATCCCAGAAACTCAATTTTTTTTCATAATTTTCTTGGAATTTCCAATGGATTTCCATTTTATCTCACTCTGTCATATTTCATATTTTAGCAAAAATCGTAGAGAAATTATGTTGGAATTTCCCGCTTTTGACGAAAAATTAGAAATTCAGACATAGTTACTCTGATTTCTTTTTGAAAAATGTGACGAAAAACAAGTGTATTAGAATTTATCGCTCTTATTTAATTTGTTTTGAAGGAAAAATATTGACCAGTTGTCTATTGAAAATCCAAAATTAGTACACGAATGATGCCAGCAGAGGGCCAGGCACTCGTGTCACAAACAAAATGGCGTCGGGATTTCTGGAGAAAAAAGTCAGGCATCGTTCAACTGTCTCTCTCATTATCGATGAACGTAGTCAATGGAAATAGGAAAATTAACGGCTTTTCGTGAATAATTTCATAAAAACTCGTCAACGAATTGCACTTACAAATTATAAAATCGATTAAAAAAACTCAAATGTCTTTCCTTTACTACTAGACATTTCAAATGTGTGATAGGAGAATTTTAACGCATCAATCTCATAAGACTAATTAATTAGTATTTAATGTTTAACCTCCCGCGACGCCTCGGAAATATAAGTTTCTCTTAAACTTCTCCAATTAATTATCATTGTTCCTTGTATTAATTAATCGTGTTCCTGTGTTTATATTAATCAGAGGTAAGTAATGATTGAATTAAATATGAAGAAAAAAAATAAGAAACAAATATTTATTTTTCAGCAATTAAGAAAATAAACACAATTTAAAATGCCAACTTTGCCAAAATACCGGAAAATAAAACGTCCAACAGTTGTGATAAAGAAGAAGGGATTGAAACGTCGTACTTACGACAAAAAATCGACAAATTCAAGTCTGGAAAAATTAAAGAATAACAATAATGCTCTTGCACGTGCTTTAAACAAACAAAAACAAGAGACCCAATATTTGTATCGTCAAAATATAGATTTGACCGCGCAGAATCAGGACCTGCAATGCCTGAAAAAACGTCACTTGGCTGCATTCTCCCGAATTCTGAAGAATTCGAAAGAAGCAATGGAATTGATGGTTCAGGCATCAGAAAAATTTGTTTATGTCGTTTCTGCTTGCAATGAATTATCCAACGCTGAATCATCTACGACACCGAGAGTCACCGTAACAACACCTAATAGAAGAGACTCGACTAAACGCATGTCACCGAATAAATCACCAGCACGTGGAGTTGTTCAGCCAATGGTGAGCGGTCATGCAATAGCCCAGCCAGCAATAACACTCAGTAGAATCAGAATAGCAGTGGCACCAAATGTCAGTGACATTGAGGAATCCGCTGAATCATCACCAGCAACATCAGCGCCAAGAAATCATCAGAGAATCTCACCAGCTCGTTCAACTCGACCATTGAACCGTTCGATAACACCTCTGATGCCCCAAAGAATTAGAATAAGTTCTCCAAGAGCTCAAGATGAGAGTCGTGCTTCTGATGAGTCACGAAGACTTCCAAATAGACATTCGAATCGGTATGAAAAACGTAAGTCAAGAAATTCTACAAGACACTCATCCGAGCAAACATCACCAGACAGTATTAACAATATCGATGCTACGATCAGGAGTCCTCGCGTTTCTCTCGAGGATGTTTCAAAGCTCATGCAAAATTCACAAAGCATAAATGTACGTAATTTAATGGAAGTAACAAACGAAGAGGCGCCTAGTGATGAAAGTCCTGAGAGTAGGCCGACGCCATTATCCCGTATATCATCACCTTCTTATAAATTTGATCCAAGGCCGCCGAGGAATCGGAAGAAAGAAAAAGAAGTGAAAGAAAAAACACAAACGAAATTACCTGCGACGCACAGCAGAAACATGATGGCTTCGAGAACTCATGAGGATGATCCACTTGAAGGAACAAGCTGGTCGCATAATAATTATTCAGAGACTTCATTGACACAAATTCCTGCAAATGAATCACTCAGTGAAATTAGCCGAGGTCGTCTGGAAAGTTGTATTAGAAGTGGAGAAAGTTTATCAACAACAAATCGTATGTCACTGACAATGATCAATCATCAGGATGGTTATGGTTATGGCGATGTTGATGATGATGATGATGATGAAATGTGCCGGGTGATAACGTCCCCCCCAAGAAATGATGACGATAAAACAACATTCACGACGATGATCTCGAGAAATGTTTGCACAGGCAGACGGGGATGCTCGAGGGAACCTGATGATTTTGATCCCGATGATTTCACTATGATGCCTGGCATCAAAAAGCCGCCAATACCGTGGACAATGGCTGACCTACAAATTCCATGTCTCGAGCCCCACATTTTGGAAGATCCTCTTCCACGCTTAGAGTTTTCACCTGAACCTGAAGTAACGGAGAACATTCGAATAAATGCGGCAATTCCTCATCAATTAAGACAATCAGTTGATCCCGATTTACTGCCAAATGTCACCGTGAATACGAGCGTGACAATGCCATCAATTGACACCGCCGGACGGGAGTCTGACGATGAAACAACAATGATTTTACCTGCTGGCAGACGGAGAATTAAGAAGCAAGCTTTAGAGTCATCGAGTGAATCTGATTCTTCATCACCACCGCAAATGAATAATGTTAGTATGCGGCGTAGAACTGATAAAAAAAGGGATCCTAAAGCTGCTAAAGTTGTGCTAGAGAAACTCAAAGAGCCTAACGGAAGGAAGCGAGACAGCTCACCTGATCCTAGGCGTTCTGGGCTGGATAGTTATCTGTAAGTTTTCCTTTTTCCATGTATTCCAGCAATTTTGTTTTTTCTTAAAAAAATTTTTAAATGAAATTTTGAAAAAAAAAGAAATCCTTGGAACTATTAAAAAAAAATGAGTATAAAGTTGCAAAATGTAAGAAAATTAACATTTGTGGATTTTTTTGGGGGGAACTGATGGAAAAATCAAATTTTGAATTTTTCACCTAATTCTTTCTCTGCTTTTTCGATAGTGCCATGAAAATAAAAAAAATAAGACTGACTTTTGTGTTGTTGAAACGCAATAGAATCCTCAATGTATTTTAACGACAACTACTTTCTTTTAAAGGGACAGAACATCTGGATCCTTATTCCCTGCACCAAACAGTGATTCAGAAAGCAGTAATGCAAGTGTTGGAAGTAGGCAGTCCTCAGGGAGACCAAAACGCCAAAAAGCTCCTGTATACCTCGGAGAACCATCAATCATAAAGTGAGTAAATTCATTTTCATTAAAAAATCGATTCACATTCACTTCCTAAACTCTTTAATGAACATCTCCATTTTCATTGATCCAAATATAAATTTATTTTTCCACAGGAAACTGAGGCGGTAAAATATTTGACGAGATATTGTGCGTTTGGACACTGTGAGACTTACACTTTTAAATTTTTACTTAATTGGAAGTATTCTTTAAGGTTTGAAGTTTCTTCTGATAGAATGAATGTTGATGGAGAAGAAACAAATATATTTCTTGAGAACATTGATGCTCTTATGTACTCTAGATAACTGATACTGACACACATTAAGCATTTTATTTTTTGCCTGGCTGCAATGGCGACTTCTGAAAGCTATGCTTGCACGTGTGAATACATCACGTTCAGAAAATTGTTGGATTCTTTATTATATGACAATTTGCTTTTTTATTTAGAAAAGATTATTTGTTATAAATTTTTTGGATGATGAATACAAGAATGTTTATTTGGGAGTGAATAAGGTAACCAGACCAATGGAAGATCAATTAAGATCATTTGGGGATTCATATGAATTATTAAAAATTTCATTATCATTTAAATCAATGATTATCCTATAGAGAATTAATCCGAATTTTCATGTAGATTTGACGAAAGGAAAGCAATATTGAATTCTTCCGTGTGAATAATTTGGAATAAAATTATTGACTCCTAAAAAATCAATTTTATCAATGAATAGACGTATTCTGTTCCGTAAGGAATCTTCCAAATAGGGATAACAAATATCAAAATCAGTAGTGAAGAGGTAAAACAGGATAAGTCTATTTTTTTATATCTAAAGTTAATCTGAAAAACCTTGAACCTTCATAGATATTTCCGAAATATTTTTCAGAACCACATGAATTTCCGGCATGACACCAGAATTTTCGATTAAAATGTTTTAAATCGTTAAAACCGAACAGAATTGATTTCCAGTTGAAAACTCCAAGTGCAAGTCATTTGTGAAATTCTCCGCTGTTGAAATTCTTCGAAACTTTTCCGTTCCGCATTTATTATTGCATTTATTATTGAAGAGAAATGCCACCAAGCTTCCAAATTTGAGATTTCTTTAAAAATCCCTGCGCAGTATTCTTCGTTGCGCAAGTTCCAAATTTACAATTATTTTGTGGCAAAAAGGGTGCGAACATTGCTTATTCAACAATTCTTACTGATTTTTTATTCTTTATTTTTTTTCTGCCAAACAAATTGTCTTCTTCCACCTATCGCTGGAAGACAGTTATCTTTAATTATATGTAGTTCATCAACTAAAGAAAAGACATGGTCTGTTTCGTTTCTGGACGGTAAGTTTTGGAGCTATGAGCGAAACAGAATGTGCAAGTAGGGTTTGTCTGTGTCATAAGTGTTTTTCTTCAACATCTCCAATATTTCTTATATTCTCAACAGATTCCTAGACAAGTTTCCATTAGGGAAATGAGGAATGCGAAAATATAATAACTATTTTCGCGATAAGTGCTACCGTTTGGCTCGGTAGAAAGGGCGCAATTTCCCAAAAATGATTGAATCAACAATTTTCGCAAAATTTTGCAATGAAAAAAGTCCTCGTTTAGCCATTCACAGGAATTGTACAGCAAAGATAGATACTACCTATAGAATATAATTTTCAAGTCTCAGAGCTTCCTAACTTCTTACCATTCACCAGAAAAAATTACCTCTGCAATAATCTAACTTGGAGTACATTAAAACATCAATTTATGTTCAAGAAATGTAATTTTTTATTCGTTATCAATACTTATCCAGTCAGAAAGAACTCTGAATCCTTCTCATCATGAGATATACTATGAATTAATGAAACAATGTAACACTAGTGTGGATTTTGAAATAGACATGAGGCCCATGATGTGCGAAATTTTATTGGATATTTCGCCGGTTAGATTCCACATTGTCATGGAATTACAATCCAGCCTCTACTGACTGGAAAAATGGACTAGCTGTACTACTTGATGACATAATAATTCAAGGTCGATAATAACAATTGTCATATTAGAATTGAGACCTATAAAATAAAGTAATTCTTCACTCGTGAGTTAAATTTAAATTTATCGAATTTGACGGAAATTATTCTATTCTAAATGATGAAGAAAAATGTTTTTAAAACTATCGTTGAAAATTGGTATTGGTAACATGTTTTAAAGTCTCTAATTAAGGACTGTCACACTCACTATTATTGGTACTTAAACAAGATCTTTATAAAAATACGAATTGTTAAAAAAACGAGAAACAACTATTATAATATATCAATTGCAATCATGTTCTTTTGCTTCGAAACTATTCCGCTTTTCAGCAAATTACACTTAGAATAAATCCAATTATGCTAAAGAAAATGATAATTTCTTGACTATTTTTTTCGTAAACAAATAATGAAGGAATCCTAATTATTACTAACACGTATCATCATTTAATTAATTGAATTATAAACTATTTTTCCGTGTAGTTTTTAAATTATCGAAAATATCATTCTTACACTAATGAAATTATTCCATAATTTGTGTTTAAACGTGACAAAGATATTCGTTGCAATATTCAAATACTTCCAGAAAATCATCATTCACAAAACACAAATTAATGCATCAAGAAGAATAGAAAAAATAATTCGAATCCATCTATTCCACAGATCTGTCAAGAGCAGCTATTTTCACCCACTGCCTCGTGGAATTTGGTATAACGGTTGTAGCATTATAAACAAAAACAGAGACTGGCGGAACGTCAATTTCAACATTGTGAGTGACAGTTGGTTGTGGCCCCCTTGACGAAGCCACCATGACGAGTCGTTGACCGGATTCGACTTCCCGTAAGTCGCTCGGTTTTGAAATTCTCTCGATTTTTGCAATCGTGCCTTTACTCGTCAAACGGTCATTCGATCTTGCTGAAAATCCAGCATTTAGTCTCTTCGTAATAAAATACTGAGGACTATCATCTCTCGATACCCTTGGCACGTTAACCAGTGATGAATTTGTATTTCGGGGAATTTTATATCTCGAATTGATTCTCGATGAATCCGATCTATTGAAGCTACCATTGTTGATAACTCTTAAAGGTACAAGTATGACTTCGTCATTTGTTCTTCTCAAATTTTCATTCGTAGAGTTCGTATTATTCTTCACTTCTTCGATTGGCGTCACAGCCGGTGTAACTGCATCGGAATTATTCAATTTATTATCATTATGATTATTGGCAAGAGCAACTGAGTCTGTGCCGTTTGGGGGAGCTTCACCATGAAGAACAGCAAGTGGCCAATGTCTTCCTTGGCATTCGACGTCGTAATCACATTTCACAAATGGCGGCCGATCGGCACGAGGTCTTGTTGGCCTTGGTCTGATTGAATAAGGATAGTAAGTTTCACTGCACGGCCTCCATTGATCTGGTGGTGCACCAACGTAACACCATGGATAACTGTAACCTCTCGAATAACCACAGGCATGATTTGGTGCACAGCAGTAATCCCAGGAACCTGATTCAGCGCCCTCCGTTTCACAAAACCAAAAACCACCGATTGAGCTACGCTCGCACTTAGTTCCTCTCTTGCAGGGATAACCATTCACTGTATAGTGATTGAAGATAGTCAACTCTGGTGGATAGAAGAAACGTTCGTCTTGAATGAAGTGAGGATTTTCCTCACTGTAGGTATGCGAATGTCCTGGAACTGCTACTCCAGGCTTATTTGGTTCTGGTACGTGAATCTCATAATAGTAAGGATCTTCAGGTTTTGTGTAGGGTTTATCAGAAAATTGGGGGGAGGGAATGTCGGATGGGGGACTAAAGGAGCTGGGTGGATGACTGTAGCTATCGTCGAAAATCGAGCATTTGGGCTCCAATTCCTTGAAGACGTAGAGCTCGTAGTTCATATCATGGGTGTAGTCTAAACCGGGACGTAAATCTCGGGTTGGAACGTCACTCAATTGGCAATTATCACTGTGACGATCACCGGCAAATCTACATTAAAATAAGCAAGATTTCTTATTAGTCTTTTAAAGAATATACTTTATCTAGAATTCTTTATCAACTGTTCTATAAGATTCACGCATAATTAATTTCGTGAAATGTAAAGGATTGTCTAATGATTTTTTTCAGTACACGCGCTGCGAAGTTAAGTGCCTTAATTTCCGTTGCCTCTTGAGGAGAGGGAACCATTCCACATTCATCTAAGAATTACATTCTTCAGCATTCTTTATATCATTTTCATATATCATGTGAATTGTAATGACTCATCACGGAATTATTAACAAATTTGCAATATGAATCTCCATAATTTTATAGTACAGTCAGTACGAAACTATTATTGATAGTCATCTCCTTACGGTATCTCCTACGGTATCAATTTTTCCTTATTTTTTTTCATAGACGGAAAAATTCTACTTACTTATAACTGTATGACATGCATGGCGGTGAATCTCTCCCAATATTTTGTCTCATAATCGAGCATTTTTTACGACACTCAGCTTCAGAATCCACTTTTGTAGTAAATATTATTGCATAGGGCGTTAATTTGCAGGGTCTGTCGTAGCCAGCATAACAGGATGCTATTATAAAATTTATTACCATAGGGAGTATCTCTTGTTTATGATAAAATTTATTGATAATCGGTTTTTTTGTCAATTATACCTTCGTCAGTGCGAGAGGGTTTGTAGTCGAGAGCTGGACGACTTGGGGACGGGGGATCTGGTAAGGGAATTGGATGATGGGGTTCACAGCCACGACCAAAACTTCCTCTTTCGTACAATTCAGCGCCCTCCATGTCTTGCATCTTATGCGGATGAATTTCAAGAGCTGGCCAGTCACTTATGTAACAGTTCGTGTGTCCATCCATCGAATGAGATTCGTATCTAGGAAAAACATCAAATATTTCAATTAATTTTTCAACTAAAAGTTTTGGAGAAATTCAGAATTTTTTTGAAGAGATCACTTTAAAAATTCCTGAATTTCTCCGAAATTTTTAGTGCGTGGTTCCGTAATTTCTGGTTCACCAGCAAAATATCCCGAGGTTACTGAAAAGGTTCGGCAAAGAAATCTCGGAAATACCTCTTTCCTGTTTCATAAAAATATTTGAATTACTGTAACAAAATTAATTGTTCAAATTATCGTTGAATGATCAATAATAACAAGTGCGTAAATTCAGTGACTTTTCTATCCACTGACGATCACAAAATATTTTTAGAGTAATAATATTAATAATTTTGAGGATGTACCTATCGTTGAAAAAAAATGAAAATGCTTATTAACCTGAACACGAAGCTCCTGCAGGTGAAATCTCGGGCGCTGACGCACTCAGCTTCGCACTCTCCCATTCCATCAACTCGCATCGGTTTCTTTACAACAGATGATGGCATTCCCAGGCCACTTCTGACCCGCCAAAAACACTCTGAAGTAACAATAACAACAATTATGAATTGCAATACCGTGCATACGAGCCGATAGACATTTCCTCTTGCGATTATAAATGCATTACAACATATGTTAGTATGAAAAATAGTTTTTGATGCAGTCATACCATCCGGCGGACGTGATCGTCTCGGATTGGACGGTGGTCTTCCACGGCTCTCGCACCACTTTGCGTTTACCATCATTGCGTAAATATCGTAATCACGGTCTGGCTCGAGGTCAGTGTAGAAAACTAGATTTTCAAAGGGCGCATCGGAGAGAAGGCAGTTATCAGTTGGCGATGTCGCAGCCAAATTGTACCTAATTTTTGTGGATATAAAATAAATAGGTGAATAGATAAAGTCGATAGAATATTATCGGAGAATGAATAAAGAAAGACCTGAGGCATCCTAATTTAAAAAAAATCCTTACGGATGAAAATACACATTCATTCATTAACATGATTTTATTAACATGATTTAATCGATAGAATCTATCATTCGTTTCCTCTAAATAAAAGAAACCTTTCTCAAACCAATAAAGTAATTTCCCAATGGAGGATCTATCATGTTAATTTGAATAAAATTCTATAAATTTTCTTTCTTTACCTATATGCAAATGTGAGACACATGAACTCTTTTTGATTCTGACAAAGGCTCTCACACTGTCCTAAATTAGCAGTTAAGTAACTCCTCCTGATGATTCCACGAGCAAGTCTGAATCCACCGGCAGATCTGATCGAGCACTCTCGAGATGAACCTGATGATGGAATAGTTTTTGGTGGCAGCCTTGGTCTATCAGAGTATCCATAAGCACCACCGTAATGATAAAGGTCACCATAATTTGAATCTTTCTCTGAGGGCACTTTGGGATGATGTGGCTCAGGATCTAATGGACGAGAGGGAGATTTTGATGGTCCGAGATAATGTGTATGGTATCCGTCCGCGTATGAAGAACCATATGATTCGACTGAATCTGGCTTCGATGGTTTCATTCTGGCCGGTATGTAGTGGGATGAGATTTCGTTAGTGGCTATAACGAAGAACATGAAAGAGAAAAAGCAAGAATTGAATATTTAAAAAAAATTAATAGAAAATAATTGAAATGATTCTTTTCTTTGCAATAAATGACTTGTCAGTTTTGTAATGAAGTTATTATTAAATATTATTTTTTGAAGGAGATTTGAGTGATTTCATTACAAAAAATATTGTCCGTCACTCGTGCAAAAAAGTGCTACTATTGCAGAACTAAATAAAGGTTCAACGAATGAGATCCCACTGCACTACACATACCTCCTATTCATTTAAAACAGTGAACTTTCAAATGGAATAAGTCTCTATTCGATTCAAACGCAGCATATCTCCGGGCATCATTTATTTCTCATACATTTTTCTATTTCAGAAAGTCAAAAATTCTATTCACCTGGATCAGGATGGTATCCGACTCTCCTCATTGGATATTTGTGGCCATAATTTCCCCCGTGCCCAATCAATGCGCCATCACCAGGTCTTCCATACGAATATCCATTCCCACTGTATCCATCGCCAGATGGCCTTGAGGGTAGATAATGCGGTGGATTATAATGAACAGATGGATGAGGAGTGTAGCCCATTGCAGGCAATGGATTGTGATTGTAATAGTAATCATCAGGTCTTGGTCTCTCAACTGGTCGTGAATAAGAACTAGTTGCATCGTCCGGTGATGGATAATATGATTCAATTGGTCTTACTGGCAGTGGTACGGGAGGTTTTGGTCTAGTCCAATCATCAGGATGTTTTTGATCATGATCGATTGGTCTAGGTCTTCCATGAACAATCAAGGTTGTATCACCACCAAAAGTTCCACCATAGGGCGGTGGTCTTGGTGTAACTGGCGATTGTGGGGGTACGGTTGGTTTTGGAGGAATGTACTGTCCTCTGTGTCCTCCAGATGGCTGCCAATTACCTCCCGAATCACCTGGATACCAGTTTTGAGATGTTCCTGGATGATAGTCTGGTGCTGAAGGACGAAATTTATCCCTCCTTGGTTCACATTTTCGTCTTGTCAAATCTCTCTCGTAAAAGTCGTACCGCGGATCACTAACAAAGTCTCTGTTGAGATCCACGCGATTTGGCGGCATCGATGTTAATTCGCAGATTGGTCTTGTTGCTGGACGAGATCTAGTGCAAAATCAAGCGATTAAATAATACTTTTAATTGGTAAAACAAAAGGCGACAGTTCCAGTTCAAGATCCGTTGTTCTGAATAATCACGAAATTTACTTTCAATTAATAATTTATTTTCAATTAATGAATCCAGTTATGTGACATTCGCAAGAAAATCTAGAAAAAAATTCAGCTTATCTGGTTTTTAACTTCTCACTACAGAATTCATGGTGAGAAATTGAATGAAAACTTTTTTTTCCTCCCAGATTAATCGATGATCAGCAACATGAAATCCGCAATTATGCAATCTGAATAAACAATGCTGTTGGATTGCATACTCTACATGCGTATCATTATTCTGACTTTTAACCCAGATACTTATCATTCACGAGAAATATGCGAACCGTAGATAATAACAATAACTTGGTTAATTCCCTCTGAATTGTTGATATATTTAAGTGTAGGGAAAAGATTCTCTGTTTTTAATCTTACCGATAATTGAAACCTTCACACATGAATCCCCTCTCGTGCTCACACATTCTGTGGCAGTCCTGAAGCCTATCGCATTCCTCTATGCGTTTCACGTAAGGATCGACGATTCTCTTCCCCGAAAGTAATCGGCGAAAGCATGCTAGAAGGTGAAAAACAAAATCATAGGTTTTCTTGGCATGGAACATTAACGATTAAATATTTTGCGACAAAATATCATTGAAAAATATCTTATTTTAAGAACGAGAATTCAGGATAAGTATGGATATATCTTCCGAAAAGTGCGAAAGTGAACATCATTCAATTATTCCATAAGTGGAGAAAAAAATGGGAGAGATAATGTTTCCAACAATAATCGAGTCGCACTTCGTTTTTCTTGATCTATTTATACAGATGACACTGTAAATTTTCATTTAAGAACAAATTTTCCTGGGGATCAATGAAAGTTTTACATTTCTGGTAATTTTTCGTTGGTGCCGCGCTTATTTTTGTGGTCCTGACTACAATTTTTGTAGCATCAACGTCAAGTTCATTTCATTAAAAAGAAAGTTTTTAATGATATGAATACAATTGTTCATCAAGTTCCCATGGATTTTCAGCTATCACAAATATGCTACATGATTATCGTGCTGGGTAGTAATTTCTCTCGGATTTCTGTTATAAAATTTGAGATCTTTCTAATAACTCAATCGAAAGGCTTGAATCTTCTCAAGTGAAACATTTTCTTCTTTCACTAATTTCAGCATCTAATGTTGCTAAACTTACGATCATCACAATCTGCATCACGCACAATAATAACCGTTCCCAAACACATAGATTTACTGAATAATGACACGATCAAAAGGAACCACCACATTTTGTATGAAGCACTAAAAAAATGTCTCAATTATTAAAGAAAATTTAGGTTCAATTATTCACAATTGTTTATTGTCATCGATGATTTATCGAGATGGAGTTAAAATTAAGAGCAAGTAGAATTTTAGTATCCGTAGGAAGACGATGTGAAGACATGCCGAGGATGACGGAACGAATAGTTGAGGAGAAGAAATTGAAAAATAACAGCGAAATTACAGGTTCACAACGTTTTATATGGAAAAGTGAACGTTTCTGTGAGAATAGTGGGAGGATTAGATGGTTGGGGGAGGAGTAGCGCTGAACGATCATCATAATGAAGATCCTCTATTCACGTGATTATTATGATTCTATATTCCGAAATTATCACTTCATCAAACAACGCCAAATTATTTCACAGAAATGATAATCCAATATTTTTAATTAAGAGATAAATATTTTTTCTTGATTTTATTCTTCCCTTAATTATCTCTGTTATTCAGAGTAGATTAATATCTTGATGAAAATGACCTCACATTTTTTTAGAAGGTAGTTCAACCTTGAAAGTTCCTTGGGTCTCCCAATTATTTCAAGCAGACGTTTACATTTTTAAATACTCGACTTCCATATTTAACACCATCGTAACAACAAAGAGTCACGCACAAATAATTATTTCTGGGTTACGGTCACAATATTGTAGCATTGTTGGAGAAGCAGTCACGACAATTTGAGTTATTGAATAGCGGAAAAAAATCATAGTAGGAAAATTGAAAAGATCAATTATGAGTGATTAAAAATTCATAGAATCTGTGTTTATTATTTGGATAATTGGAATCGTTGATGACTGAAACATTTATTAGTTTTTGTTTATTTTTCTTCTAGAGTATTTATGTAACGAACTTTTATGGAGGAAATTCTCAATCTGCACGTTAAAGCTCAGTGCCAGGTTGAAGTTTGGCAAAATCCAAGACTGCCATTAGTAATATGCATCATAAAGTAAATGATAAACCAATTTTTTTCTATCGACCTCATAATTATTACCTTTCGAATTAGAATTAACTTATGGAAATATCGATTAATCATGCAGGAAACTTTTGAAAAAAAGTGTTCGGAACATCAATCCAATAAATAAGACATCATAGTACGTCGTAAAAAAAAAACATAAACATTTAACATTGTTCATTAACGACATAATGACCCCGTACACTATTATTCTCTGTTCACGCGGTTTTAACCGGAAATGCGACGCAAAGAGTGACGAGGAAAGAGTGAGAGGCAGAGATAGTAGAGATGTACGTAGATCACTTTAGAAACGGTGTCAATGCCGTCGTTTTCCACTTACTATTTGTCGATTAGTCCAGTGCAAAATGAACAACGGATACGTGTCAATGTGCGCGTGTACAGGCCAATTGCTACTTACCCGTGTCACGGTAATTAAATCGAGCGATGTTAACTTACCTTTTCTCTCATTTGTCGGCTCGTATATAACACTCTCAAGCCCATAATTATGCACGTTTGATGGACGTTTTATTGACATACTGAAACAGAAAATAAAGTGTATTATGAAATTCATTTTTTTCATTCATTCTATAACAGAAGAAATGAGATACCTGAATTAAGAAGAAAAAGAAACGTGATTTACATTTCTCCAGAAACATGATTTACGATTCTCTGGAAACTTGATTGACATTTCTCTGGGAGTTGCATTCAGGTTCTTTTTGTAACATGATCATATTGAAGTCACAAGAGAAACCTGATTCAGGTTCCTAGAAAAACGTAAAGCAAGTTTCCGAAGATCCTGGAATAAGCTAGCAAAGTCCTTCAATCCAGCTTTCTTATAATACGATTCGTGAATTCCTAAAATACATTTTTTTCACCTTGATTCAGGTATACCATCTAATTTTTTTGAACGAATCAAATGCAATGAAAAAGGGAACGTTTTTAAACTAAATTTTACCCGGAATTTCTCCAATTATTCGTTGAACTACTTTCCGTATTCCTTCCTGAATTCAATCTTTGACCAAATCCAAAATCATTGAAGCCTGCAGCGTAATCATCATCATCCGATGGTCTGAGTTTCCTTGGAACTAATGCAGGTGTAGAAAAGTCCTTAATAATTTTGTGATTGTTTAATCTCTTGCCAAAGACATCACCGTCCGGTGCGTATGGTTCCTCGATTGTCAGGAAAGTTGGGTGATCATTGTGAATTTCGTGATTCTCATGATGAGGTCTCAAATGATTTCCAGTAATTATTGGAAAATAGTTGAAGTCATTAAACCATTGAGAACCGCGCCATTTATTATTGACTCCTCTATTAAAAGCCAACTTCTCAATGTTCCAACTATTCTCGATCTCATCTCTCATTGGACCGTATTGTTTTCGATTATTGAGAATGTCAGTAATTCGATACTGATCGTCAGAGGTGAAAGAATATGGTGATGTAGGTCTTCCTAAAGTCTGAACATTTCCGTTAGTATTTTGAACACGATTAAATAAAGTATTTCCAATGTTCAACAGACTGTTGTTTCCGAATAATCGTTGACCGTTGGTATTGATCGAGAGTGATCCAACACTTTTTCCGGGGATGTCATTTGGCTTCTGATTGAGTGGAGATGTTGTCAACATTCCACTTGTATTCAGAGACATTTGAGAACCAGTATAACACCCACGTAAGGAAATCTTTCCTTTTGCATAAACGTCATAGTCGGAATCTCTTTGAAGATCGGATGGCCCATTTGGAACTCGATTACTTAATGTACAAGATCCATTGCCTCGACTCCCAACGCTAATCAGAAAAAAATAAGTGAATGAAAATTGAAGGATATTTGAAAGAGTTCGATAAGAGCTTTCAATCGAATCGAGCAATTAAAATGATAGACAACGCAACTGAGAAAAATAGCACAAAACTCATAGATAAAATTAATTATGGAAAACGCTAATGTCTTCATTGTTTGAAAATTCAGCAAAACTTGAGATAAATGTCTACTTGTTATATTCAATATCTTCAAACTAATCTTCAACTTCAAAGAAATATTCACGATCTGATGAACGAAGACAAGGTCACTCTGATAGTTATACGTAATTGTGACATTAAGAAAGACATCAACAAAACTTACCCGAAACTAAATGAGCCACAGGAAGTGCCGTTCGCCGAACAAGCAGCTTCGCAATCCCCCACAACACTGGCTTGAATTGTTGAAATAACTAAGGAATCAACAATACGGGATCCAATTGATACTCTAGTGTAGCAATCTAATAGATGAAAATGAACATTAAAAAAATCATTAATTTCCGTTTTTGTAGATTTTACTTATTTGCAATTCAAATGTATTTTTCAATCGTTTAATTATCAAATAATTAACGTTCTAACGATTGATTAATTTTTTTTTCTTCTATCAATAAGAAAAAATTTACCAGGTGGAATATAAAGAAGACGATTGTCAATTGTGAGTTCCACGGTATGTCCATTATCCAGGTAAATTAAAATAAGAAATAGAAAAAAAAGACCGACTATATTTCCTCGAATGCAGTATTCATTACCCGCGTGATTCTTCATCTCCAGTGTTCAGTGTAAACCATGACAGTCTCATCGCAATTAAGCACCGTGAATTCTTAATTTATTCACTTAACACTCAAATAAAAAATTAATTTCGTAGTAATTATCGAAGGAATATTGATAAATGATTATTCAATATTTGATATTAAAGGTACGTCAACAAGCAACAAATTCTATTTGCACTCTGATCTAACACGAGTTGCGCTCAATTAATTCCCCCAAGTTTCACATGAGAATCCCTCGATTTCGCTCCAGTATCTTTCGTTATACTTTCCCAACCGAACAATTGTCTCCCAACTATGTGCTCTGAACTGAAAGCATCGACTAACTGTATCACTGTTTTATACTGATGGAAAGACAACGATTGTTCATCCTTCAATGTTGTCGTCTTCCTCTGTAAACTTTTACCAGGTCGACAACCCAAACGATAGATGTTAAGAAGCAAGTATACGTGAATTAGTTTCAGTTGTATTCTCAGGGGTAGCTGAATTCCAACTGCTGAAGAGCTTGAAGTTTCACTTGACTTCCGAGAAGCAATCATAGGGCTTGAAAGTAAAAATTCATTTAGGAAGGTATAATTATTATTTTCTTTTTCAATGGAAAATAAAAGGGAGCGTCATTTCTATTCGCATTCTTTCCTCTTGGGTAATGTAATAGCCACCTGAACATGTCTAATCGTTTGTGATTTTATGCAACTGAAGGTGTGACAAGATGATGGATACTTCATGATGTTAGAACTTGGACTTTTAGTATCTATTGTTTTCTTTGTGAAACGTGCTTGCTAATGATGATTTTCAAGCGCTTGAGTCTCTGAATGCTCACATTGTGAGGATAAATCGATTTCGCGTTGGATCATTAAATGCACGCAATATTTAAAGAAAAAATACGTTGTATTTTTCATTGGAATTCATGATGAATTTCCTGGAAAATTGAATTTTTACTTTTAATTACTTGTTTGATTTCTTGAAAATAGATGAATTATCTGCGTATATGCGGCATGCTCTAATAAAATTTCTCATCCATCACTCGAAATTTCGTTAATCAAAGAGTCCAGAAGAAGAAATAAAAGGATGAGATGGAAATATCATAACGGAATATCAATGGAATTCTTAATTATCATCCTAACGGAGTACAGTTACTTTTCACAACTATATCTCAATTTATTATTCCATATCATCCATATGAATCTGGAGAGTTTAATGAGATAGATTAACACAGAAATATGGCTAAAATGAATCCTTGATACTTGTCCAATGACGATTGGTGGGACCTATCTAAAAGTGGAGGTTTGTTCATGCTCGAAGGAACCCAGGAATACAGTATAAGTATGACGCATCATTCCTTTTTCTCTCTTCTCGCTCCTTAACTTCATACGTGTATTGTTTTATTCTTTATCGGTTCACGCATGAAAGAATCATAGGCATAGCTTCATTACTTGTATGTATTTTTGGGCGTTTTGATTTAATTGCCGAAGAAGCGAGATTCTACACTTCAGATATAATGACTTTTTAATAGTAGTGATAGTCAAAAATCGCATTTCTTTTTTTTTCTTTATTAATTAACTAGTTGTTTGTTGTATTGATGAAACTTGCCATTTTTTCTTCGTAATTGCAGTAAGATACATTTCTGTGATGTAATTAATACCATCCGAAAATTAATAAGCTGATATAATTAAAATAGGAATTAATTTGTGAAGAATAATTATTTATTTTTTTGATCTGAAAAAAATTATCATTTCGTTTCATCAAACCACGAAACATTACGTCAAAAGAGTTAATTCAAATTATTTGAAGGAAATAAAATGTTAGCATCAACTTCAAAGAAGATATGATGTTATAATCAGCTTCAGTACACTCTCACTAAAAGTGTAATATAATCCTAGCGTTCGTGGATTTCATTCATCGACATCCGGTGAGGTATTAAGCGAGCGAAAGAGACCATATCACATGTGCAAATCACATTTTACAAGTGTTAGTTACTTTATGAACGAGTGTTTGGATTTTCTAATGTTTTGAGAGATGATATACGTGAAATTATACAAGAAAGGCTGAAATTGCTGACATCATCTTGTGTGAAACAAGACCTGAGGATTCATGAGTTTTAACGCTTGGGCAATTGCGTAGTCTTTTTTCCCAGGAGGTCCCGATTTATTCATTTCAACGCTACCTTGGACATTGTATAGGCACGACGACCTCATGAAAACATTCATGTCAGCGATTCACTCTTTTAATTGAATTTTTTCACAATTTTCAGTGTTAACATTTATTTGGAAAGTTTTTGTAATAAATGAGTTCACAAGTTCTTTTCTTTAATATCACATTCATTAATTACTGCTAGTTTCAGCTGCATAAATTTCGCAGAAAAGTTGAGGAAAGGAACAGGGGAAGATACATCTCCAAAGTATCTCAAAAGTACCTACAATAGTATCTTGATTTCAAACGTTAGTTTTTGCGATGTATGGGCATTTCAAGAATTTCTTAAGTAATAGGCTAAAAAAACATTTCGAAACTTTTATAAATGCAAGTTCCTTTTAATCAACAGTCAAATAGAAAAATAATAACGTCTGTTTTATACAAGAAATTGTACAATGAAGTTTTATGAATGATATTAGAACACATGCATTTCGACAGTTTGTATGAATGAGTGTTCTTACGTCATCGAGAACAAAAAAACTTCACAAAGTTCAGATGAAAACTTCTATTTAGAATTATACACTTATTTTAATAACTTCTTTGAATAATTGTCTTTGTGATGGAAATTTTCTAACAACACGCTGGTGGTTTCTCGTGAATTCCATGCGCAATTGAAGTATTGGCAAGACTCTCCTCACTGGTTGGGGTCAATGGATAGTCTGAATCAGAACTACCAAATCCAGAACTCGGAGAATCTTGAATTCTCAAATTCGTCGAGTCATGTTTAATTCCATCACTTAACCTGGAAAAATTAAATTTGGAAAATTAAAGAGTCTGAAAATCTTTACAGGGAAAAAATATTAGGAAAGGAATGAAAAAGAACTTTTATTTACCTTAATAAACCCAGTGCAGTCGTCAGGAAGACTTTTTCAATACCCTCGTCATGCAATACCGAGGTTTCATGATAAGAAGCACCAATTCTTGTTGCATATTTCCTACCCTCCTCAGGATCAACGGTCCTCTCGTCAGCTAAATCACATTTATTGCCAACTACAACCAGAACCAACGGCTCCTCAATATTTCTTTTTAATTCATTTATCCATGTTTTCATTGCCGTAAATGTATTATACTGCGTAATATCAAATACTAGGAGTGCTGCATTAGCATTTCTATAGTACATTGGAGCCATCGATCTGAATCTCTCTTGACCTGCTGTATCCCATACTTGCATTTTGACTCTGGAATCTTGAACATTCATTTTACATGTAAAAAATGAAGCTCCTATCGTTGGACTAGCATGTTCACTGAATGAATTACCCGCGTATCTGGTTATCATACTCGTTTTACCTACACCTTGAACAGTAAAGAGAGCAGAAGAAAATTAGGGAGGAGATACCATTCCAAAACGAGGTAAGTGAATTTCATTTTGAAATCCAGTTTTAAGAAAAGATCGGAATTTAAGAAACTAAGAAATGATCACAAAACGGTGAATTTACTACTTAACTGACCGACCGGACCTGCGCAGCTGTGCTTAACTTAACAGAGTTGCCAAAAAAAAATCGCAACCACGTGGTAGAAATACCTCTCGCACCGCGCTCAGGTCGCGATCTCTATCCCTACTGCGAGTACTTCGACCAGAGCACTCGTTCATCTTTCACTTCAAGGTCATGATTCACTTTACTCAAGTACGCTGGGGGACTATCCCAAGAATATGAAATAAAATAAATGAACGAAATAAAATTCTAATAAAGACTGTGTGTCATACCACTTTGACTCACAAGTCCCGCGTTATTATCAATCAAAAATAGTCTCTTGTCTCGGTACTTTCCCGCGTCAGTGCCTATCCGAATCATATCATACTTTCCCCTTCCCAAACAAACAATGAATAAACGACTGCGCCAAGGCTACTGGTGCCGTTAAAATTCGATAATACCGATAAACACATGAAATTTTCCGATAAAAACAAATTTCTTTGTTGACAAGAGTGATGGTATGACTCTAAAAAAGGCAGAGAAGAAAAAAAAATTGAATTCATATTGTCAAATGTTTCTGCCAGATGATCCAGGATTATCTCATAAACAGTCATTGGCCTCTTAGTGATAACATCCGGGCACGTAATATTTCATCTTTAACGACCTCAATCGTACGAATTATTACAGGTTATGTAATATTAATGTACAAAAATGTACAGTATTGTAATTATAATGGCATTCAATTGTTCTCAAAGTAACGAAACAAAAAAAATGTTTACATTTACTTACCCTGGGAGCCCAGGACGACAACTTTTCCCTCCACTGTTTTCATCGTGTCTTTTCAACAGCATCACGCAACATAATCAATCGATTACTCTTCCTTTCAAATGTCCTAGTTATCCAGATGTACTTTTTTCTCTCTCTTTATTAATCGAAACTGAAAGCGTAGACAGACGTTTGCTCTCAATGTTTACCACATTTGGACAGTCCCTATTTCACGGGATCATTGTTGATGTCAATGCAGTGTGGTAGCTTTGCCACGATTGGTTAAAGAAATACGTGCCAATAAATACGGGCAACTGTAATGCTAAATAACTGATACGAGGTAAGATTTGTAAGCTGGTGCTGACCTCTTGTGGAGAATTAATTCGTTGCCGTTTCTGTGTGATTCGGAGGTATGTTGATTTCGTAATAAGCTCATAGTGTCGGTAACTTGCCAGCTGCAGAGGAATTGTTACCAGAACCTCCCAGAGTTCCTAATGGTTGAGTAGTGAAAAGAATTGAGAAGTGCAGTATAGACATTTTAGTTTT
>JABSMS010051028.1:0-22596 GCA_018902275.1 Aleiodes sp. PSUC_FEM 10030003
ATTATACTCACCACTAGTATTTTTTTATACTTTTCATGAGTATACTACTGTTCAGTATAAATGTATACTTGTCAGTAGTATATTTTTTTTAGAGTGTACCTCAAATTCCCCGCTTTTTTCAATAAAATAAAAAAAAACCTTGCAAATTTGAAAAAAATTAATTTTTAATAACTTTTCAAAAAATTCAATTCAGTCTGGCGCGACTTCTAATATACCATTTTCCAGTGTAAATTTTCCGATATTTCGAATGGAATTATCGAAATAACCAGAATTTGAAAAACAATCAGTTTCGTTACAAACTTTTATTTTTCTCTAAAATCGTTTCTACATTGCGAATCATTGCGTAGACAGATGTCGGTACATCTGAAGACACCAAAGGGCCACTTTATTTTCCAATTTTTCCCCCCAATAAAATTGCCCAGATGGTTTATGAACTGTCTGTTCTGCTAAAAACGTTTTGTGACAAAGATTAAATTAATTCGTCAAGGATTTTTCAACGAGAAGAATGAAAGACTTTTTTAAATTCAACTGACGACAGCTTCATTCTCTCATTTCAATTACTTCTTTTATGGGGAAAAAATTTAATTGTCCGTCTGTGACAGTTTTTCCTATTTTATTTTCTTCTTCGGAGTGGAAGAAACATCAAAGTGCTTTTCTACTGTCGATAATTGTTTTTTTTATTTGGAAAATAATAATCAGTCTGTAGTGGTTGACAATTAGAGACAGTTAAGAATGACGTGAAGAGAAAAAGAGAATTCGTCATTATTTGTTTCGTTTTAAAGATAAGCAAGTTTGAAAATTTTTTAGTTTCTTTAGGAAACGTGCGGAAAACGATATAGTAAAATCTTCGCCAGGCCACTAGTTTCAAAGTTATTCAAAGAACAAATTTCACAAATCTTAATTTCCGAGATAGTCAATAAATAGTCAATTTCCGAAACTTTAGCCTCTGCGTCAGGATGAATTGGTTGAAAAAATTTATCTATTCGTCTGGCATAACTCGTAAAACTCGTCTAGCTTGAAACCGGAAGCCAAACAGACGCCGGACGTTTGACTACCTGATGACAATTCTATTGGTTAGCACATTAGAACTCAACAACGACCTTGTGTAATTTTTTTGTCTCATTCAACTCGCGTATTCACACGAATTCCCAGAAATTCAGTCAACATAATTCTAAATAACCCCAGTCAATTGGTATTGCATGCAAATCAGGAAGTGTTCATTACACTTTGTTCTTTATGATTAAATTTTTTTTCCCTCAAAAAATATCAATAATTAAAGTTTTGAGAAAGCTCGGATAAAATAGAAAATTTATTAGTTCTTGAGATATTAGGAAAAATGGATTTTTTTCAATTTTTTTGAATTTCCGAAATTATGCTCTTTCTCAAAATTTCCAAAATTTGGATTTTTCCAAAAATTTCAATTTTCATCATAATTTTCAGGTTCAATTTTTAAAAATATAATTCAATTGATATTGCATGCAAATCAGGAATTGTTCATTACACTAGGTTGTTTATGATCAATTTTTTTTTCTCCATAATTTGAGGATGAACGCCAGTAGGAAAGGGACGTAGGCGATTTTAGCGGCGATTGGTTTTCGGACACGTGACAAAAATTTTTACCGACGCCCCTACACGTGTGGCATCATCGCAATTATTGATTTCAATCATCCAAAAAACATTATGGCATTCCCATGAGAATCAGTGTGCGTGAAATTTAATTTTGATTCATCAAAAAAATATTGTTTCAATTGAATTTGTGAGGTAGAGGAAGAAAGTGAATTTTTATGTTGTTCTTCAGAAATATCTTGGGAACTATGGTGGATAGTGAAATTCTTATCTAAACCGTCTTCGCAGCGCGGAAAATTTTCCGCGAGGAAGATTATCATCAGCGTGTCGATATTTTGCTTGGATTTCGAGATATATCACGAAAACTGGAGAAAAGTGATATTGACTCATTCTCCTTGTCACTACTTTTTTCAGAATATCTCGGAAACCAAGAGAGATGGAAAAAATTTTTGTTAAATGCAATTTCATTGCTCTCCTTCTCCACTATAAAAAAGTTTTCTACCAACTGCTTCGAATTACATTCATATTGGCGACTTGAAAGTTGTCACAAATTTACGCTGTCGTGACCTTTTCAGAGAATTTTCCACATTTTATTCACAGATTCACAATTTTTTTCACATTCTTTTTCCTTTTTTTTCTTTCTTTTATTCCATATGCCAGCGAGTGTTTGACATCAGAGACTTCAACTCTCTCAATGGGGGCCACGTGCCAAGTAAATATTGTGTTGGCTCACGCTCCGTTTCTTCGTGGGCGATAAATTGAAATTGACGTTGGTACCAAGAAGACAATGAAACGTAAAATCAATTTTTATTTCTTTTGCAGAAAAGAAATTTAGTAAATTGAGATAGAAATTTGAAAATTGGCGAAAAAATGCAATTTTTAAGAAATCAACATTAATTGAAAATTGAATTTTGATTGTCTTTGAAAAAACACAAGTTCCGCCACAATCATTTTTCAAAAGTTTCGATTAGTTTTGGAAATTTCAAAAATTTCATTATTTTCAAAATTTACGATTTTATTTAAAATTATTCTTTAATTATTATTCAATTTCCAACAAAAAAAATATGAAAAAACGTAATAATTATCATCAATTTCTCAATTAAAAATTGAATTTTATTCATTTTCTTTCAATTAAAAATCAATGAGATAATCATTCTTTATCGGTTTGATTTATTGCACTTGACTTCGAATTATTTAAAAACAATTAATTCAATTAAAATGTTCAATTACAATGGTGATAAATCATGAATACATGCATAACACGCTGATAAAATATTCAAACGTTAATGTGAGACAGCATGCCTCTCAGTTTGTCGTGTTGAAAGCAAATTTTTTTATAATCGTCGCATGGCTCTTTAACGTACGTTTATTTTATAAGTGACGGTTTTGTGATGCGACCGAGGATAAGAATGATACGTGTCTCATTGTCGCCGTGGTATGACCACCAATTGGCAATTGCCGTTTTTTTATTCTCCTTTTTTTCTTTCTATATTTACTTGGCACGATTGTTGGACGCGAATCATGAACATTCAACACCATCATCGTCTGACGGAGTTATTGGGGAAGTTGGGGCAAAATGGGTTGTGGGGAGAGTGGGGCGAAATGGGTTGATAAACATTTGGAGGGAGAATTTTTTTTTTTGAAATGTGATAAAAATTACTTCCATTTTTTGGAACTTTTTTCATTTTCTTTTGTTCTGTTTCGAACAAAAAGAAAATTTTAATTTTTACGTGAAAGAATAGGACAAGCAGTAGTCGTATTCTTTGCTCTCATCATTTTGATAAGTGATATGACGCCAAAACAAAATGTGAATGTCAAAACAAAGGTCCATGCGAATTTCTGAATTATTATCTCAAATTCCGAGGTGAAATCCTCATTTGGATGAGCTATGGCGCTAAAAGTATTCTCGGTCTCAAGAAAACGATCTCAAAAATCGACGTTTCTGTTTTTTGAGGGGCGGGGGGGGGGCAGAATTGATTGTATTTTTACACAAATTTCATTTTTTTAATATCGTGTTTTTATAAATTTTCAAAATTCTAATTAATCCCAAATTTTTTGATATTTTGATTATTCTCAATACTTTCAATTGTTTTCACAATCTCTAAAAGTTTGATTCTTTCCAAAATTTCTGAAATTTGTATTTTTCCCACATTTGCACAGAAATGTATTTTTTGATTTTTGTTTTCACTCAAAAATAAATATTGCGATTGAAAATAATTGTGGGAAGAAATATTGGACCGTTTCGAACGTAAAAGAGAGAAAGTATCGAAAATAGAAATAATGCATTAAAAAAAAAGGATTTGAAGAAAGAAAGGAGAATCGGATATAATGGCACACAAAGCTTCTTTGAATCTCTCCGCATTGCCGCTACGTATCCCCTCCACGTGTTCTTTTTTTTTGTCCCCCAGTGCTATCAACGATCTGCTGCATCGTATGCAAATCTCCCTCCTTATAAATACATCAGCCTCCACGGATCTTAAGGTGCCTAACTCTTATACGTCCCGCGTCTGTTTCCACTGTACAGGAGAAGTCTCTCCCTCTCTTCCCCCCTCCTTTGCACGTCGAAGAAGAGACACACTGTCACGCATATATAGGCATACTCTTTCATGAAGATAAAAGAGGTAAAAAGAAAAAATAGAAAAATTTATCGGCAGGATCTGAAGAAATTGTTGCAGTCGAGTGATACATTCGCGGTAAAATGATTTTTTTTCTTCAAATTTTTGAAATTGAGAATTCCTATTTTGTGAATAATGTTGATTTTAGTAGAGAGAGCGGGAAATTTGAGACGGGAAATGATGGAATAAAAGCCCCAACTGACCTATAATTATTTAGGTAATTGAAATATTGAGAATGACATTAATTTGTTTTTTTAAATAACTCTGGAAATATCGGTTTGGCGAGAATTTCGCCACATCGCTTTCGACCTCAAATTTTCCGCCCTTTCCAATAAAAAAGAAAAAACATCAAAATTTTCAAAAAAAATCAAAATTGTATAATTTTCTTGAAAAATCATGAATTGAAAAAAAATAATATTCGATAAATTTTCAAGAAGAACAAATGTAAATTTTTTTTCTGTTTCACTTTCGCCTAAATTTCGAACATTTTGACTTCTCAGAATTGTCAATATTTGGATTTTTTGAAAAATATTAATTTTTGTTTCGATTGTTCTCAAAAATACCATAATTTCTATTTGGATTTCAAATTTCCAAAATATTGATGTCTTAAAATTTCAAACAACAAGCCTTCATGAATTCTACAAACAAAAAGTCGGAAATTTTGTAAATTGAAGAAAAAAATCAATTTTTAACAACTTTCATATTCAATAAATTTTGAATTGTTTTTTTTTCAATTTTTGTTAATTAATTTTATTAATTAATTTCACAAAAAAATTCATGCAACTGAATGTCGAATGTAACCCGAGCCTTTGCCCTTATTCCATCGATTCCAGCAATGGCCACTGGCAATTAAGCCTCGGCTAATTAACGTATAATTAACGAGTGACACTGAAAAGAATAAGAAAGGCTAAGAACAGAGGTAAACCGGAAAGGAGACGTTAAGTTCATGGATATTCTCTTGGCGGTTTTCTTTAACTTTTGTGTTTGAACCGTATCTCCTTCGGTCTTACCAATGCCTTACCCTACCTCCTGCGCCTTTTAAAATGAAGAAGAAGAAGCCAGAAGATGGAAAAAAGAAGTAGTGGATTGTTACCCCGCCTCTCGATCTCTTACAATTCCAACCCCCTACTGTTGGCATTGTTAATTGTTTGATCGACAAGATTACGCCGCGTCTTACATGTCCGACTTTGGCCTCAGTCCCCTCCCCCCCCGCCGATGCGCCCTTCGTCTCACAGACGTTTCCTTTTTATCATGCCGCTCGTAATGTCGCCTTTGGGCTACTGTTCATCCTGCATACTTCATTGTTTCATTTTTATAATTATTTCTCTTTAACAATTTTTTTTATGGAAACAAAAGGAGATTAATTATCTGGGCTGAAAGGAGTCGATGGGCGGATGAAGTTTTACTTCATCGAAATTGGTGGATTTTACATTCATCGATTTTTAGAATTTTGATGATTTCGTTTGGAAGATCGGAAAAATTTAGGCTGGAAAATGATATAATAAAAGGACAGCCAATACTTTCTGAGATAATTGAAAGAATAATAATGGCACAATGAATTGTTTTTTCAATTATCTCGTAAATATTGATCTGATAGAATTTTTTTTTGTATCGCTTCCCACCGCTTTCGAAAATTCGAAAAGTCTTGAAATTATGTAATTGAATTTTCGATTCTTTTTGGTTTGAAATCAATGTCAATGAAAATAATGTTGTCAGAGGAAATAAAAATGATTTTTTGCCGAAATTTCTTGTTTTTTCAATATTCCTCAAATTTTTATTTTGGTCTAAGTTTCCTTGGCTTCAAAATTTTATGAATTTTGTTTCTGTCGTAATTTCTAAAATTTTGATGTTTTCAACATTTTTCATTTCAATTAGTATTATTTTTCGGTTAACATTCAATTTAATTGAAAATTAAATTCTCAATTAAAAAACTAATTCTTTTCTATTTTTTAATGCAAGAGAAAATTGATTGATTAATCATTCTTTATGGATTCGATTTATTTAACTTGACATCGAATTCTTCAAGAAGAAGTGATTTCATAAAAATTTTCAATTACGATGGTAATGAATCATTTGAGAAAATTTGGAAACATGTGAGCAGGTATTGAATTTTTGTTCTTTTCCTTTAAGATAAGTGTAAATAAAAGTGGACAAGTCAGAAGGAATGAAAAAGACTTTTGAATTTCGATTTCGAAAAATATTTCGGAATCAAAAGAAATTTTTTCAATTTTATGGCGGCTTTGAGAGTTTCACTAGTCTGCCCATTTTGCCTCATTTCTTCTATTTTATTATCGCTGATAATATTTTTTATTCAAAATTTCAATTGCGAAAAAATTGAAAAATTTAATTAACGCTTCAAATTATTATTTTTTTCATTCAACAATGTCTAACAAATCGTCGTTCCCAGAATTTTGCAGGTTCCTTCGGAAATTAATAATAATTGTATTTCATCAATAGTTTTTTTTTGAAATTTCTATTTTTCTCAAATTTCAAACATTTCAGAATTTTTTCTGAATTGTTTAAACTATTATAACTGAAAAATTTCAAAAATTAAATTGTTTCGAAAATTTTTAAAATATTGATTTTTCTCCAAAATTTCAAAAATGTCTTTTTCCAATAACTTCCAATAAAATTTTTAAAGAATCAAATTTAAAAAAAAGCCTTCAATAAATTTTCAAAAAAGTCCGGAGGCTTGCTTAAAAAAATGGCAGGCACCTGCTGTGCCAGGGAAGATGGATGCCCGAGTTAATTGGCTGGTCTGTCCTCCAACTCTTCCTTTTCTCGATGTTTTCCCCGAGAAATGGAGAAATCGAGCAGGAGCACACCTCGGTGTAAATAGATCCACATATCAATTAAGTGACCGTACAAACTCCTCAGAGAGTAAAAGAGAGAGAGAATGAGCTCGTTGACTCATTAAGATATTCCCAAGCTGACCTATCTCAAAAAAGACGTCTCCACTGGCCACTATAACATCTTATCTCCATGAACAGACAGCGCTCACTCAACAATCAGACTACTGACTCGACGTGTTGTCAATCACACTACCCCTTCGTCTCTATCTCCTGCTCTTTTTTTTTCATTGTCTTGTATCTTTTACTCTACTTTTCTTACCTGGAAGTCGATACGTATCTTTTGCATCTAATCGTCAACTAATTGATACTGAATCAAGATATCCCTAACTTATTCTCTTGTTAAAATTAGCAAAACGACGGGATTTTGGGAATTTTAATAAGGTCATTGAAAAGAACGGGAAATTTGAGACGAAATTGATGTTTTTTTTAACGCATTTGGAATCTAATGATTCAGTCTTCTGAAAAATAATGTAATACAAGTTTTGACAAACCAATAGGGAGCCATGAACCATAGGAAATCGTCACTAATACGGAACATTGTATAATGGGAAACAATGAATAATAGGGGATAATAAGTAGTAGGAGGGAATCAATAATAGGAAACGATGAATAATCGGAAGCTGTAAATAATGGGAAATAATATATTGATTTTTTTTTTAATTTAATAAGTTTTCATTAACGTGAATAGAGAAACTATATACATAGTTACAAGCCTTACAATCAATTATTTTCCATAGTTTCAGACCATAGGCTCTTACATCTATTTTACTTAAGGATTAATGCTGATTTTTCTTGAGTACCAAAAGAGCAGGAAGATATTTGGCATAGGGTAAATTATTACTGAAGAAAAATCCTATTTTTCTAAAAATATTTTTTGGGTCATTCTTTATTCTTCTATTATCTTGGAGCTATTGGTCCAGCGTGGGTTCTATTATATAATCCCTCGCCTCAAACTTCCTGCTATTTCCAATGAAATTATCCAAATTTTGACGAAAATCGCCCAATTTCTTCATCTTCAAAATTTAATTTTATCTAAGAGCCGAAAACTTATCACTCAACGAATTCCATCAGTCTAAGAGAAAAAAAAATGAAGTTGCCATCACAAAATGAAATTTAATATTCACCGAAAGTTTCCCCTGGAAAACTTCAGCTCAAGTGAAAATTCTTAGTCGATTGCTTGAGGGATAACCGTCAGGATTTTCCCTACGCTTTAAATTCACATGAGTACCAAAATTGCCTTGCCTTATTTTTACCATGAAAATTTACTCAGTTGAAATGGCGCTAACCACCTTCATACACCTGATCCGCCATACAAGTATGACGAGACGAAAGAAAGAGACAAAAAATCATAGTAGTAATGCAAAGGGTAGGGATAACACGGTAGTAGACTTTAGAGAGTGGCGTCGAGACACCGTAACTTCTGCCACTAGTCCCTCCCCTCTTTTGTGCCAGGCTGACGCCGAGCCACTGTGGCAGGATATGCACGTAAGTTTGCCCAAGGCGACACGCTAACCTGAGTCTATCTCCCTCCAGCGCATAACAGTGAGTAAAGGAGAAATTCTCTACCCTTGTCCTATCCTATCATATCCCACCGTATCATACCCATACACTGTGTCGTCTATATCTAAAACCCCTTGGCTTTCATCCCTCCGCCCCCTCTCTCCTTCCGGCGTTTCGCCAAGTCTCAAGTTATTACTGACTCCAACGAATTACTGCAAATTGGTATGGAATCCATTCTTTTCTATCTCTTTTATCATTTTATTATTATTATTCTCTTGGTTTCAAGATTGAAGTAATACAAATGAAACGAGTTCATTTGATTTGATTTTTCGTGGGATGTGGTGAACGGTTCTGATCACCGAAATTCAGAGGTTCCTGCGTTGTTTTTGGAGGAGGATGGTTTTTTGAAAATATTGCGAAAACAAAAGGAGATATGAAAATTTTGGTAGAAGCCTTTTTTGTAGAATGCATTAAGACGTACAAAAAAGGTTTCTATACAGATTTTCGTAGCCCGCTTAATTTCTGAGTTATCTGTTAAAACATGTGGGACCAAAATTTTTCCAGCAAACTGACTATTTTCCAAATTGAATTGTGTACTCTCTGATGCATGAAACTTGTGTGCCAATCCGTAAATAAAGTTGGCAGTGAACATAATACATAAACTGTGATGGTACACGCCCACATAACTTCCATAATGGCGCAACCAATTCACGTTGCCTTATATCCATGGAGAGAGGGAGGAGGTAGAGTGCAGAACAAGCGCAATGATTGCGTGTTCAGGGGCAATGAGCTGGTTTTCGAGTATACCTAAAACACGATCTTATATAGTGAGAGTAGCGAAGCCCTTGGACTCCAATGGTCTAAGGGTGTCGAAGTGAGGTGAGAGGGACTGAGACGGAGCTTGACTACAGTGGTGGTACCATCTCGGCAATCACCCTCAGGGGGGTTAACCTCACCCTGATGCACAAACCCTTACACGATTCTGAGCTGCCCGATAGCACCCAACACGCCTTGGTCATCACGCCATGTTTCTCCCCCTCTTACTCGTAAGCTTGCTTTTCGAAGTCTATATACACTGGCATTAAGCTCGTGCTTTTTAACCCCCGTTGAGCACGTGAGAGTGTCGAGATTGGACCAAGTTTATTACCATCATTGCGAACTGCATTATTGTCGAGATGATTTTGATACTAGAAATCACAAATTACAGAGGTCTTTTTTATTTTGAATGGTAATGTTCAAATGAACTTAGAGGAAGAAGTTATTTTTTCATATGTGGATAGTGGTTTATTTTTATTAAAACAGTGAGCTCAATCAGTAACGCTACAACTATCTAAGGATTAATCACAACTAGAGATGTAAAATTACGGTCATTCTGAAGAATTATCATGCGACGATTTTATGATCGTTATGTGACGTCGATTTTTCAGGTAATTATTACCACCATACTCTTCAAATGTGCTACAAATAATCCAATCACATGTAATATGACTGGCGAAATTTGCTCTTGTCAGATGGCGCATCATCCACTCAGATGAAATCTGACCGTTGGTTAACAATTGAGTCAGAATTGGATCATATGACGAATACAATCAGAATTCTGCTTGACATATGACGCTTCACTGAGATGTGAAAAACTCAAAAGAGAGAAAACTGAGGACTTCTGTACCACAGTATGGAATTTAGAGGGAGGCATTTCTGAGGAGAATCTGCCAGTTTCTTTTCATAAAGGATAACCGTCTTAACGAAGGTATCCCAACCTTTATACTGGCCAATCATCACTACAATCCTTACTGATCTACTATCTTCTGATCAGTTCGACAATATTTGAGTTTATGATCTCTGATTCTTCCACATTTGCTATGAATTTTGTTTTTCCATTATTGGGACCAGTGCATTCTCTAGATGTTCTATTATAAATTTATATTCAAAGTATGTCAGTTGGTTGTCCGAATTGATTCGGAAGAAATAAATTCGAAGAAATTTTGAGAAAGAGCCAAATTTTCCTAGAATCTCGAAATTCTATTAAGTTAAACAATGTGAATTTATTAATCTCGATTAATTGTGACAGTTGTGAAGTAAGATTCGGAAGCGATCGCAAGGATTCCACAGTTCTAAAGGAAGACACGACACCTCCTCAGTGTTCCATGCACTGTATACACAAGAGAGTAGTACAGAATAGAGAAAGCATAAAGTAAGACCGTGAGAGAGAGAGAGGGAGAGAGGTATATCCGATGAATTTCGCACGCAGTCGGGTACATCTAGTAGAAGCACACTTAACTATGCCAGACTGCCATGGTCTACACTCACGGGGCACGTTATATATAGGGGTTAGACTAGGTCTGACTATGCGAGGCACGCGAGAGGGGATGCTTGTAAATTCTACCCGAAATGAGAGTGTCACCGCTCTCTCTCTCCACCCCAGTGCCTCACTCCAAAACGTTTTGCTTCTCTTCCCTCTGCTCTAATTCCAACGACGTAACATTTCTGTCTCTGTCTCTCACGTTCTCATTGGTGCCTCAACGCTGTCCTCAACACAAACCACCCATCCCTCCCTCTGCCGCTTCTCTTCAACCTATCTAACCACTTTTGCTAGGCAAGGAAGCTCCTGGTGCCACGTATAAACGTCCTACCAATGTTGGTTCTATGTCCTTACGTATATCCTACCTCGTATACCGCATGAATTCTCAATGAGGCGACACTCGTGTTCTCTCTAACTTTACACGAATGGAACAATAACTGGATTCTCCGGCTTTTTTAGTGGCTTTCTATTGTTCATTCCTCAAGATGACAGCTCCTCTGTGAGTCAAAATATTTCAGAGAACGTGCATCAGAATGTCAAACATTTTTGAGTACTCTGGCTGATTTTATCGGTTCGATGGAAGCTAAACCCTGATCGATTGGGGCAGAATGGACCGTACGAAGCCATCAATCTCAGAGTTGACGAGAGAAACCTAAATGACCCTACTTTGATTGATAGCTGATTTTTCGAGCTTGGAGGTAGTACTCAGTCAGTGACTCGTTTCGTTGATGGCAGAAATATTGAGTGCCCGTGTAAGGTTAGCCAATATAGGAAATATTGCACAATAATCGATCCAATGATCCCAATCGATCCGTATTGGGATTAGATTTCTGAGTCAATATTGGCGTGTGGCATTGGGTCATTGTTGGTATGCAATATTGGGCTGATATTGACGACTGGAATTGAGCCGATTGTTAGCCGCTTTTCCGCCATTGGAATACTTGACGGAAATACACATCAGCATAAAAAACACTCCAGAGGACCGAAAAAATAGAATCAACCAGCAAAGAACTCGGAATAGTTAGAAATTCAGAAAGAGACGTGTTGTGAAAAGTAGAGCTGCTCTTTTGCAATTTCAGCACATATTCCACTAGCAATTCAGTATTCTCAACGAACCAACATATCCATGTGGATTATACTTGAAGCAAACAACTTTTTCTCCTCCTCCTCCTCCACTCTCCTCCTTTATCCATTCTCTTCTGAACCTATTTCCCTAACTCTTTCCTTTCAGTAGAGTCATGGATCACAAGCCAACCCACACCATTCCATACATATATACATGAAGTTTGGAGTACAAGTGAGAGCAAGAGAAAGAACAAAAGCCACTGTAGCTATTCCCTTTATCAAAGTCTCTTTCTCTCGTATTTTCCAAAAACACAAAAGTTGAAATGCCTGGCAACAGACACGAAATATTGTACGCCGCAACGCATAATTGTGTATCAACACGCAGTGTGTGCGGGCTCAAACTTGATAACGTGATGAATGTCATCAGCGATCTAATATATTCCCCGTCCCTCCAATGCCACTTTGTCGTCTCCTCTATTCATCTTCTTTCAACCCCGCAAACTGTTAACGTCACTGAGATGACAAACGTTTAACCTACACAAACGGTTACGAAAAATGTAAAACGAATGCCTGACATAGTGATGTGAAAAAAAATTCTAACATCTCAGCATATGACCCAATTCTGAATAGGTAATAATGGGTCAATATCGGCACATGATATTGGCCCAATATCAGGAGAATAGTGCCAATGAGGTACCGAACTCCCTGCACAGAAAAAAATATATGTTGGAAAAATATGTCAACTATATTTATCAAATATGTAGCATTTTTATCAAATGTGTAGATGTATAAGTAGGGGAGGGTGGAGCAAAATGGACTCTCGGGGTGAAACGGACTCCGGGGCAAAATGGACCCCTCCCCCCCCCCAATTTTTTATATATTTCAACATGTAATTTTTCCCATGTGGGTCTCTCCGGTGAAAGCGTCGAAATTTTGAAAATTTCGTAAATTTCAATGAAAAGAACGAAGGATTTACAATGAAAAGTCATACAATGCTGTTCTTCTTAACTTGACCGTTGCCGGGATATTTGAAAAACGACGTTTTCGGAATTTCTCTTTTTTGCGACATCTCGAAAGCGGTTGGACCATTATCGATTTTATTGTATCGTGTCCCAGCTCAAATTTTCCGCTCTTTTCAATGAAACTGTCAAAATTTTGTGAATCCATCGCTTTTTAAACATTTCTCAAAAAAAAAATGAAGTATTTTCAAAAAAGCATCTGAGCAGGCTATCCGAATTATGAAAATCCAAATAGTGGCTATGATGCAGTGCTAGTGCGTCAAGTTAACAACTGAAAGGTCTTGAGTTCAAGTCTCCTTCAGGATGATTAATTGAAAAAACTTTTTCTAAATTATTTGCTCCGATTGAATGAACGAAAAAAATCCTAGAAATTGTTTCTCATGAAGAGGAAATAAATTACGGGATTTCGGAAATTCACATGCGTAGAATTCCAACGTTGTTCAGTGATTCCGTAGGGTCTGAATACTGTGAATGAGACCGGAGGTGAATAGGGAGAAATAAAATAGAAAAGAAAGCGAATATTCAAAATACGGTTTCCCGAAGGGAGAAACTTAAAGAGCCAAATACAAGAAGCGTTATATTTTTCCGTGGCATTCGTGCCACGTTCTCCCTTATTTATCGTTTTCCCAATGCTTATGTTTTACTAGGACATAGTTGTATTGAGGTACACGATATCACTCTGACTTTGCAAGAGGGGTTAGAATCACTGAGAGCAACCAATAACGTGATGTATTATACATAATGCATGGGAGCTACTCTCTGAGGCGTGTAGTGTGCTATACCTGAGCACCTTGCATGGGGCATCAATGTATTAAGTAACTCAGCCTCCCTACTGGGATGCTTGACAGAGGGGAAATTGTACTGTATAAGCAACATGTCATTAAAATTATTAGGAGAAGATGGGGCAAAATGGAGCCTCAGCGGAAAATTTCGAGATGGAACTTCTTGAATGGTACTATGATCAGGAGAAAAATTTGGAAGTGGAAGGAATTTGCATAGGAATTGAAAGAACAATTGAAATTTTAAAATTTTTAAAGGAAATCCAAATTTCAGAAATTCCAATAAACATCAAAATTTTGGAGGCTCATAAGAAAATTGAATCTTTGAAAATTTGGAATGTTGAAAAAAATCAATATTTTGACAATTTTCCGAGAAATCAAAATTTTGGAAGAAGTCTAATCTCTGTAAATTGTGAAAAAGGGATTTTTTTTTTTGGAAATTTTAAAAATAATCAAAATTTTCCAAGTTTCGAAAGAATCATATTTTTAGGACAATACTCATTTTCGAAACACTGAAAAAATCCAAAGTTTGCAACTTTCGAGGAAAAAATCAAAATTTTTGAAAAATTCAATTTTTCATATTTTTCTCTGGAAATTTCGTTTCATTAATGAAGATCTATTTTGACATACAGGTTCATTTTACCTCAGTCCGCCTTGCATAATAAACTTTCAGTTCTAATGCATTTAAATGAAGTTTCTGTAAGAATCAGTGCTTCGAGATATGAAATTTCACATAATTTAGGAAAATCATTATCAGAGAATCAAAATTAATGGATATTGAAAAATTTCGCAATTTCATCCGAAAAAACGGGAAATTTGATTCATATTTTCCTCGATATTAAACAATCATTATTTCCGTGATTTCTTTCTCTTGCATTATCTCAGAAACTATATATATTATACTTGTTCCCGCCTCAAATTTTCCGCTCTTCCCATTAGGCCCATGAAATTCCAAAAATCTCCAAATTGCCCCCTCCAAATAAGAAAAATTTTCGTATTTTGACGAAAATCATCCTCCATTCCCCTCAAATGATAAAAGAGAAAAAAAAAAATTTATCTCATCAAAAACTTTCCCAATTACTTTTTAATTCCATTAACTAAATTAAACGTGAATCAATCTCTTTATCCTTGAGAAAACTCCTTGGGAAAAACCTTCTTCCATCACATAATTACATTGGATATTGGATTATTCCGATATGCAATCTTCTATTTACCCCGGTCTCATCTGGTCATGGATTACCCCCACCTCCACCTACCGATTTCCTCTATTTCCACTTCTCGCGATTTCCCATACCTTCATCCTCCCCCCCCTCTTTTCCCCGTCTCCTTTTTTCCTTATTCAGAAACGTAGGAAAAGCACTCGTTTGGTCTGCACAAAACCCATTTAAATTCCACGAAGATCCATTGATCGGAATATGAAAGGAGTTTCGAAATAATAATAAAACGAGTGGAAAAAAAAGGTTGAACTGTAGAAATAAGAGGTACGTGAATCCGACGATTGGTTAAAAATAATGGTGGAATTTCCCCTATTTTTACATTTGAAAATACGAAACTTTGATATTAGTGAAAAACCATAATTCAAAGCGATTCCCTAAATCACGGCTTTCACGAAGGAGCGAGGGAGATGGAAAGAGTGCCCTGGATATTTCAATTTCCTTGAGGCGGTAATCTGATGGCCCCATGGCGCAAGAGAGGGGAGAGGGTTCCTGCTCTTTTTCGAGAAACGGAAAGGAGTGGAAAATAGAGACGAAAGCGGGAAAATGGGGGAAAGTGAGGGAAGATAGACCTCTGAACAATATGGGCCTTTATCAATAATTCTGAAAAATTATGGAAAAATCGGAGGTTTGGAATATTTTTGAAATGTATTGAAAATGATTTTCTTAATAACTCATTTTTTGGATAAAATTTTAAGAAATAATTGGATAGGTAAATTTTTCGAAACATTTGCATAAGAAAAATTTAAGGGAAAAATTTCAAATATTGTTTTTTCCATTGACATTTAGAAATTGCATTTTTTTTATATTTCGAAAATTTCAATTCTTTTTAAATCTTCAATTTTGCTCTTTTTTTTTGTTTCAAGATTTTTATGTGTTTCCGAGAATTATATTTCGATTTCAATTATATTTTGAGGATTTTATGTGTTTCAAACCTTGAAAAATTTTGATCAATTTCAAAATTCCCTAAATTTTGGGTACTTTTTTTTCAAATTTTTGATTCATCTCAGAATTTTTAATTATTCCCAAAATTTAAAAAACTTGTTTCTTCCAAATTTCTAAGGAGAAAATGAATTCTTTACATAATTCTTTTTTTCCATAGTTCAATTCAAGTTGTTTCATTTTTCCTTAAAGGTCCATTTTGCACTATCTTCCTCTATGTTATAAGGAGGCTAAAAAAATGCACACGGGCGAAACGAGGAGGATAGGAGGGAAACATATGGAGACAGTATATGTGCAGTCGAGGAAACGAGAGAGGGGAAAAATGCGAGGTTAATTTCTGTCTGTGGCACACACTCTGGTTGCGGGGGTTAAACGATGACGCGACTCGAAAAATATTGCACACGCTGTTCGTAACTATTCGCATTTATTATTGAATTGCGCTCGTAGTAAAATTTACGTAGAGAGTGGAAAGAGAGAGAAGAAAAATTGGGGAATAAAAGAGTAGGAGTGAGTTGCGTTCTTTGTCACAGGATGGCAATGATACTCTGTCAGAATCATTGACGTTAACGATTTTTTTGGGGGCATGAATGAAAGTGAATTGATCATTATTTGGAAATTTGATGGTGGGAGAGTGATTGTGAGAGTGCTGCTGAGGGAAGAGCATTGAATTATGGATTTTTCTCATTTTATTGCCGCAAGAATTCAAACATTTTATGTGTCAACAAAAGGGCACGTGATTCGTGAAGGTTGCGCGTGCAGTACTTTACTTTTTTTTCCCGCCACAATTGAAACGTTCAAAGGTTCAGTTTTACAGTAAATTACGGAATCGAGAAGAGAGATGATTTCAGAAGTGCGCGATTATATGTCGAATATCTTTGAAACGGTGTGGCTTAGAGGGAAAGGTCAAGAGGCCTTTTTTTGAATAGAATTCAATTCTCTACCAAAAAGCTTCCGTGAAAAATTCTTGTAAACTAAACAGTTTTTGAGATATTCATAAAATAATCTTCGACTATCAAATTGTCTGTTATGAATTGAACAGAAAAATTTCCTTAGATGACCACGGAAATAATGTTTTTTAAATCTTGAACCAATCAGAAGATGCGTTTCCAACACGAAATAGTTGAAATTGATTGAATTTTTTCTCTTTTATACTGAGAAATCCTCAATGCAATTTCTCATTTAAGGGAAGATCGTTAGTACCAACGGGTAGACACTTTTAATCTGCGTTATTTATTTCGCACCCGAGAGTAGTACGAACCCAACGGCCATCAGACAGAGACCCAAGACGAGGAGCGAGAGAGTGAGTGTAATTATAGAAGGTATCCCGAAAGGTGGACTAGGGGTTGTGTGCGAAGGAGAAAAAAAAGAGAAAAACAACGTTTCTCCCGTTTCCGCTGAAATGCTATGGACGGAGGGAATGGGGCAGAAGGGTAGAGAAAACTGTACTTCCCATTAGCGCGCCCTTGATTACTTTCTCCTCCATTCCCGAGGTATCTAAATAAATAAAATATTGGAATCGCGCTTTCCACGTAGAAACGAGTGAGAAAGGTAGAAAATGAACGGAATAGACGTCTTTTCACTGATGTCTCGGAATTTTTTCCTCCTTCATCCGGCTGATAAGACTTTATTTAATTACGTGTTTTTCATCCTCGTCAACGAGTACGGAATGATTGAGAAAGTACGATTTTTTTTTTCATTTGAGACCAAGAGACCTTCTTTATAATGCATTGAATTACTTACAAAAAATGTTATGCCCAAAATTCGTCTTGCGTCGGAGGAAAATGTTCGAAAATTTGATGATTGGACGGTGAGAAAATTTTTTTGTGAAGTTCAAAAGTTGTTGTGAAGAATGACGAGAGGATCCTTTTCACTACCGCTCCGGATGTTGAACATGGATTTAATGATGACTTGATTTCTTCGAAAGAAGTCTCATTTGAAAATGTGACTTTATTTCGGATTATTTACATTAATTATTATCCCAAAATTAATCATTACAAATGCCTGAATATCACGAAGATTAAGCGAATGTTTAAATCCCATTAAAAATGTGAATTAGAAGAGAGACGCTCTTGCGGAAGTGTTTAAAATGGTGGATCTTATGGTCGTGGGTCCTGTTCAGCTCAATGCAAAGAAATGCCGCCCTAATTACACTTGATTCTCTTCTTTTTTTAATATAAAATGAAATATAGAGTTTGGGTGGAGAAAAAAAAATTCATGGAGGCACGAAAGAATTTAAGGAAAAGAAAGGAGACAGAGAAAAGGCACGAAAAAGTTCGTACTTTTCGTAATTCGTATTAAAGAAAAGAATGAGGCGGACTGAGGGTGGACTGTTAGTGACAGCCAGCTAATCGGGGTGTTTAAGAGTCTACACTGATATCGTCTTCCAAACGCTGTTGAAATTAAAATAAGAAATATAATTCCTGTTATTCTGTTTTCTATCATTCTTAATGCACTTTTTTAGCGTTTCAATGGAGAATCGGGTTTCAATTGGAGACATGATTTTTTTTGTAAAGGTAACCCCCATGAAAGAATATATATTCGATAATATATCAACAATGATGGTTCAAATATGCACTACTCACAAAAATTAAAGGATATTTAGAAAATTCCTCCAAAGGGGGGGGGGCATGTAAGGAGTGGGGGAAGTTGAGGGGTGGGGGTCCAGCCAATCAGGAGTCTTTAATTGATCAGCTGATAGCAACATCAATAATTAACGTTATTCCTCTTTTTTGTAGAGAAGTTAACTAAAGTTTGGTAAATATTCCAATTCTTTTTCCTTGGGTTTCAAAAGATTATCATTCTTTTTAGATTATTTTAGATTTCAACAGTGGAGCGTAATTATTTTTCTGCAAAAACTGCAGCAAGTTACATAAAATTATTACTAAAATATCGAAAATCAGTCTGAAAATTTCCACGTTCTTTTCTGTTACCGACCAAATTCCTGTAAAAAACCGCAATCGAAAATTTCCTCAAATTTTCAAACCATTAACAAAATATTCTTTGAAGTATGCGTAAAACTTTTTCCTTTCTTTATTTATAGCGTAAGACTTATTTATGTATATCAGAAATATTTTTATCATCCAGAGAATGACGAGACGAGAGTATCGTGCATCCAAAGAAGCCATAACAAAAACACCATATACAACATTACCAAGAAGTCCTTTTTATGGCTCAAAGACAGTATCTAGTGCAACTGTAGAATCCGTTTTAACGCAGACAAATGTAGAGAGGCAGAATGTAATATCCGATGAAACAAGAGTTCCAATACCTGAGGAAACAGCAGAGGGAGACGGTGATATGTGTGACCCATGTGAATGCGATCCTTGTGCTTCCGTCAGCACAACGAGCAGTGAAATAGAACCATATGAATCAAAAAGAGCTAGTGTGGAGACGAGGGACCAAGGGGTCATGGCAAAAATATACAAATCCAGACGATGAAATCCATTGAGTTCTCTCTGCGGTTACACTGTGGGGCTACGAATAACGTATGGATTTTGATTTTCGGCGGTAAATATGGAAATGGTGAATAAAGGGTTTTTGTTAGTTTCAATTTGCAGAATTATTTTCGTGGGAAATTTGTAGAGTTGAAGGATTTTCTAAATTTGATAGGTTGCATCAAAAAGGGGGAAAATTTGTCGGTGAACAACGATAAATTGCTTAAGGAATTTTTTCTTAAGTTAATTTCTCAGTTTTTTAATTCATTTTTCATTTGTTATCGCACCTAGTTTTTGAGGTTAGTAATGAAGGAGCATTTTGCCAGAAAAATGTTTCATAACATTGGGAAAAAAACGGCTGAAGGATATCAAAGTATTTCGGCAATATTGTGTTTTCTTTAAATCTTCTTGAACGCTGATAACTACACATTAGAGCTATCATTCGAGCCTAGTTCAACCATAGGTGACCGAAAATTTTGCAATAATTTCGTTATTTAAATTTTTTAGTGTTAAAATTTGATTTTCCATTTTGAGCCATAAGAAAATATTCTAAAAATAAAAAAAAATGAATGGCTCAATTTGTAAGCAAAATTCATAAATCATCGGAAATTGCTTTTTTTTTGGGCATTGAGATATTTTTTCATAAATAATGTATAAACAATTACTTTGTTACCCTCAAAACACTTTTTCAAAATTCGTAATACATATCGGAGAATGCTTAAAGAACTATTATATATTGCAAAATCTAATTTGAGTAATACTGACCATTTATAAATTTTTTCAAATTTGTCTGACGTGATTCAATTTACCATTTTGACTATCGAAAATTTTTAAATGTACAGTGTGGTCTGTACGAAAATATTGATGGTACTTGGATTACCTTAAGTTAATTTCTTAGTTTTTTAATTAATTTTTAATTTGTATTCACACCTAATTCGTCATGTAAGTATGATGAATGAGAATTTTGCCAAAAAAATTTAGAGCTCGAAAAATAGTACATAACATCGGGAGAAAAGACGGCTTAATGTATAACGAAATGCGGCTTGATCTAAACCGATTGAGGAGTTGCTTTAAGACTTCCGGGTCTTTCTAAACACGTCTGATTCGACCCGGAAAAAGGTTTGAATCGAGTCCATTTCGCAACATTACAGTATTAAAAAGGCTTAATGCAAGGGAATTGTTCACCTTGAATCGAGTGGATCCGGTCCCTTAAATTAAGGCAATTCTGTTCAGATGGGTTTTCTAGCTCGACCCGTATGGAAAATCATGTATTTCTTTTATATTAAAATATATTGAAGTATGCTTAGCAGTATACGAATCTGGAACACTTCCGTATAGAACATTACATCGTCGCTCTAGAATCAAAGGGGCGTTAGTGCCATTTTCTCTTTTTGATTAACGAAAGTGTGTAACTTATTACTCTTCCGGGAAAATGAATTCTTGTAGGTGTTCGGAAAATGGCATTTATGCCCCTTTAATTTTACGGCGATGAAATATTACTGATATAAAAAATAAGTATGTCACGGATAAAGATCGATGCATCGCCGCCGTAAAATCAAAGAGAAGTAAGTGTTATTTTTCAAAGGCCACAAGGAACTAATTTTCATGGGAGATTAACGAGTTATTGCCTCTTGTTTTCCAAAAAAAAAAAATGGCATTTACGCCCCTTTTGTTCTTACGGTGATACATATATGTAAATCATGAAATTGTATGAAACATGGACATAACTAAATATTATTGAGATACTGATGTGTATATTGGTGAATGTACGGTAAAATATACTTAAAATTATAAAATAGGTATGATTATATATTCAGATATAGATAGTGAGCTTATCGAAAATATATGATCAACATTTTGTAGGATATTTTTGTAGGTATAATCTGGATATATGGAAATTACGAAGCCTGTTCCAATCTGGTAAATTATGAATATAATACCTATTATATTCATCATATGTAATACATCGTAATTAATATTTTTTTGTTGAATCACCTCAAAATTCTTAAAAAAACTAGAAAGCAATATAAAAGAAAAACTCGGGATATCCACATTGTCGCACGCATTCAATACATCTTTATTTGATTTTTAGATAATTAAAATGATTCGGTAGCTCAAAATGATAATTTACATGAAGATCATTCTCTTCCTTATTAGAAGAAAATAGAGAATTTTTTACATTTCATGATTTTATTGAATATTTTTTATTGAATATCCTTAAACCACCTAACTTACCGGACGTTAGCAAGGGTGTGACGTCGGGATCGCAGATTGTGATAGCCTCTCAGCTCACCGATGCTGCCCTGTTCAGCTTGCATCTTAGCCTGAGCCGTGGCTGCCGCAGTTGCGATCACGTGATGCTGATGACCCGTCGTGCCCGACGTCGTGACACTCCTGCGCGAACGCCACCCCGTTCTGCTGCCGGTACCGCCGGTACTCGGCGTCGGTGATTTCTTCTGATACGTCCTGCAACGATTTTACCTCAATTCAATGTGTCCTACTTCAATCTTCAATTTTTTTTCTTCACTTTCTCCTCAAAGGAATGAGAAAGATGGAAGAAAAAATCTCATTTCTGCCAGTATTGCCTTTCTTTTCCTTTTCTGTCTTACTATTTGCATTATTTCTTTTCAGAAAATGAAGAGATAAAAAAAATGAGGACTCTTTAAAAAAAGAGAACAAACATAGAAAATAATACTGGATAAAGAAAATGATTGAGTCGCAGTTCCTTTATCTCTTTTTTACCATTCAAAATGAACGAATGTCACTTTTTTTTAATTCTCTTGAACGATATCTTCAACAATAATTCCCTCTAATACTTTTTACGAAGAGTTTCTTGAGAGAAATAATGAAAAGGGTAAACAATTTACTGGTTTTTGTAGGGTATCACTGAAACTAAAGCAGGTAAGGAAATTTTTGTGATGACGGTTTTAGGAGATTAAATAATTTTCGAAGAACGAGGTAATCACAAATATCTTCCCACTAATTTTAAATATTTCATGAAGGTAACGGTGCCTCATTGCTCTCCTCCCTAATATGATTATTTTGATGAAATTTTCGAAATGACTGCATGGATTATATCAAAATATAGCCACGTCAAACTGCGGAGGCAACGGAATTTAAATATCAAGGGGAGAGTGGGGTAAAATGGAATATCCTTCGCGACCATTTTGACATGTAGGATGTTATATAGGGTAATTCCGGGTGGGATGACTACCTTTTTTTTAGAACCCCATAAATCAGAGATAAATTCGAATTTCGCACGCAACCAAAAGACAGTCGTTAAATTAGACGGTTAACTTTGAAATTTCATG